>JBBPBX010054839.1:4763-23312 GCA_038048925.1 Garcialebias charrua | reverse complement strand
CAGATGAGGCAAATAGACTTTGAATTAGAATAAACAAAAAAAGAATCCTCCTCCCATTCTGTGTGAAAATAGTAAGTTTTCGTTTGCTTCTTCGCTAGTTTTCCTTCCATGTTTTCTGCGTACTGACATTCACTCCTCAGCGCTCTCACTGCTGTCTTAAAGTCTCGTCAGTCATCGCACCCAAAACTCGCGAGACTGTGTCTGTGAGCATACAAGATGGGGAGGGCTGAGGAAAGTGTTGCTGCGCATTGGCATATAGTCATTCCTCCCTCCACCCCTTCTGCCGGAGTTAGAATGAAGCTGAGCAGCGGAAATGTCACCGCCACCACTTCTGCCGGAGTTAGAATGAAGCTTAGCAGCGGACATTTCACCTTGTTAACAGCTGAGAGCCGGCTCGTCAGCTGTTAGAGCAAGGTTGAGCTTCGCGGGCAACTGGGAACCAGCTGGCGGGCGACCGGTCACCCGCGAGCGACTGGTTGGGCACACTTGGCCTAGTTCAAAAACAGTCAGCTCAAAGCTAGAGCAGGAGACTGGGATGGACAGTTGTTTACAGTCAAAAGTTGATTTGAATATTGTTAATAATCCACCACCACGACCTGATGGTCGTGGGTCGTTAAAAAACAAACAGTTTGGTGGTATTATTTCCGTCAATGCGCTGGACTCACCCGGCGACATCCACGACTCTGTGATGCAGAAAAAGTCCAAGTCGTGATCTTCAAAGTAATCCCTGAGGATGAACGTTTTATTGCAAACAGATCGGGCGTTGACAACACAGATCTTCACGTAATCCGAACTAGCAGCTGATGTGCTAGCAGCTGATGAGCTAACAGCTGGTGGGGGAGCGCGCGTCCGCGGCTCGCTTCCCACAGAGAACTGCTCCGGCCGCAGATCCCCGTTGTTTTCCTGGTCCGTGCACGCGGGAGACTGGCGATGAGAATCGAGACCATCAGCTGAAGACAGCGAGGCAGAACGCCGGGCTCTGAGCTTCACCAGCCGGCCAGCTCGAGAGCCGCGTTTCTTCCTCCGAGTCGATCGATTTCTCCGTGCAGGCTGGTGAGAAGAGCAGCGGAGGAAAACGGGCAGCTCGTCCCCGAGCAGCGGGGGCAGAGGGGGTCTCCCGATCCCGAGGTACGGTCATACTGGCCCAAATCAGCGACATCCGCGGCAGCAAAACATAAATCCAGAAGCTGCTTCCGATCATAAACCAGCAGTGTACTTATGTCTCCAATGAAGAACGAACAAAACACAAAAATTCCAAACACCCACAGGAGAGGTGGATATGCAGCCATGCTCATGGGCGCCATCTTGGAACAGTTACACATGCTAACAGCTACACATGCTAACAGCTACAGATGCTAACAGCTACAGATGCTAACAGCTACACATGCTAACAACTACAGATGCTAACAGCTACACATGCTAACAGCTACACATGCTAACAGCTACACATGCTAACAGCTACACACGCTAATAGCTACACACGCTAATAGCCACACACGCTAACAGCCACACACGCTAACAGCCACAGATGCTAACAGCCACAGATGCTAACAGCTACACATGCTAACAGCTACAGATGCTAACAGCTACACATGCTAAGAGCCAGTGGTGGGCAGATGAACGCTAGATAGTGCTAAAGCGCTAATCCGCTTACAGTGGACCTAAACATTTTGTCAGCGTTTTTGTGGATTGACTAACTTTTATAATTCATAAGCGGATTTGTGCTATTTTTATTTAAAATGCAGTACCGCTAATAACTAATTATCTATCAGTAAAAACCAATAAACTTATTTACAAGCTCTTATGCTGCTTGTTTTACCTTTTTCCCCACCGTAAAGAGCAGAGAGGAGGAAGGGTTGGAGGGGGGAGGGAGCAGAGCGGAGAACAGACTCGGATCTACCATGTAGGTAAATGATGCCGTTGCCTGGGGATCCCAATCAGCAGGGGCCCCGGCCCCGCCGCGCCCCGGCCAGTCACCTACATCCCTAACATTGATCCTGCTTGTTAATGTACATTTAACATAAAAATAATTATAGTTACGATGAAAACGATCATTAAATACGCAATAAAAAAACGGTCGATTTCTTTATCCCCCTACTAAAAATGGACTATTCCATCTTGACATCTTCCGGGTCATAGTTGAACTCAGGGGCTAATTCTGTGGCTAGCTGTTTTTTGCTGGGTACTTGGATAAATCCGCAGAGAACCCCGCTGTTTCAAGCCAAATTAACGCGGCCGGAGGATTCTATTGTGTGTTCTGTGTATACCACGCGACGGTGAGTCGTTATTTTTATGTATTTTAGTTACTTTTCATTAAATCTGTTGACTACCTATAGACGCTAACTCTGTCCAGCTGGTTGGTTGTGCTGGGTTACTAATGGATAAATCCGTAGAGAACCCCGCTGTTTCAAGCCAAATTAACGTGGCCGGAGGATTTTATTGTGCGTTTTGTGTCGACCATTCGACGGTGACTCGTTATTTTTATGTATTTTAGTTACTTTTCATTAAATCTGTTGACTACCTATAGACGCTAACTCTGTCCAGCTGGTTGGTTGTGCTGGGTTACTAATGGATAAATCCGTAGAGAACCCCGCTGTTTCAAGCCAAATTAACGTGGCCGGAGGATTTTATTGTGCGTTTTGTGTCGACCATTCGACGGTGACTCGTTAGTTTTATGTATTTGGGTTACTTATAAACGCGGTGGCGACACACCCGTGTATTTGAGATTTAAAAGTGGTTTTTAGGGATTAAAGGATCATTCTATTTTTTGTTAATTTCGTGGCCGAATAGAATATATCTACGTAAAGTATTAAATAAATCCTTTGATTTTTGTAATTTCATCCTTTTAGGATCATTTTTGTTACTTTTCAGTTGGCAGTGTAGTGCAAATTTTGCATAACGCTGCCGGCTATATATAAATATATATATATATATATATAATATATATAATATATAAATATATAAATAGCGGATTAGATTAGCTTCCCCTAATTTTCATAAGACATTTGTGCTTTTGAAATTGTGGACCTAAAAAAATTAATAAGCGTTTTAGAAATTGTGGAACTAATTTTTTAATTAGCGTTGCCCACCACTGCTAAGAGCTACAGATGCTAAGAGCTACAGATGCTAACAGCTACAGATGCTAACAGCTACACATGCTAACAGCTACACATGCTAACAGCTACAGATGCTAACAACTACACATGCTAACAGCTACAGATGCTAACAGAGTGAACTAACTTCCTCTCCACAGACAAGAAGCTGCAGTGTTACAAGCCTCTGGCAGCAGCAGCTTGGAACTAAATCACAGAATAAAGTATTTGACTCACGAGAAGTCTTTTTTCATTAGTAATTGAAATAAATCACGGAGCTAAATCCAGACGTAGCTTCTCATCACGAAGGAAAACAAAGAGGCCGAGCTCGCGCCTGATTTAGCCCCACGTGCAGCTTCATTTGGAGCTCACTGCATCATTTAGGATTTCAATGAAGTTGGTAAATCCAGTTCACTTTATGGATCTGGGTCAGTCTAATGAGTCACTAAAGTAACTCGGTTCACTTGAGTCGTTCACTCTTTGTTTGTTTCGGATCAGCACAGAGAGTAAGAAGTAACTCCTTTATCTTCCAGAAAACTGCTACTAACTTGTAACAAAGTCACTGGAGAGAAAGAATAAAGACACAAACCTAAAAGATGCAGTTGATGGTTGGGACTGAAAACAGCATCTAACATGTGTCTTGCTCCGTTTGTTCCTGAGCTGCAGCTCTACTTCCAAAATCCTCAGACTTTTCTTCTTCCTCTGCTTCCAGCTGTTTGAGCCGCTGTCTCCACATCTGTTCACTTCCGGTCAGCAACATTTACAGATGTTACAGCTCAATTTAACGTTCACTTCAACTCATTTGAGCAGCAGTCGAGAGAAAAGGCCTTCAGCTCGTAGCTACGGAGCAGAACAACAAACACTGACGTCACAACTGAGCAACTTCCGGTGCTGGGAGAACATCACTTCCGTTACTGCTGCTCTTCAAAATAAGAGCACCAACTGAGCTGCTCTTCAGCTCTACATCCTTCAGTTTCTGTGTTCCCATGGCAACTTGTAAATATTTCACTGAATTTAGACCCATCTGATGTAGTTTGAGAAGGATTAGTATTTAATCAAAGAAATGGGATTTAAACTCTTCAAATCCCTGAAACTCAGGGTTCAATCAAATTGATTTTTAAAGGTTCATTATGCAGTTTCTGTAGAACTGCAGCACTTAGAAATATTTTCAACAGGCAAAGCATTCTGATCCCTCCCCCTCAGAGCCATATATGGCTCTGCCCCCTTGTGGTCTGTTAAATTTCAAATTCAAGCTCTGTTTTTATTGGCTGATTCAAATTCAAGCTCTGTTTTTATTGGCTGGTTACAAACTCTGTTTTTATTGGCTGGAAAATGGTGGGTCACCTTTTCTTTTTAGAAATGCTTATTTACCACCTGGAGAAGCAAGGGGACAATTTTTTTATTTTTTTTTTCAGAGATTACCTGGCTAACATCAGTCTGTCAGGAGGTAGTGAAGAAATATGTTCATAAAAAAAGCTACATACTGAAGCTTTAATAGAAAGTTTCTCAGTGAAATCTTCTGAAAGACACTTTCTTTAGACAAATTCTAGAATAATAAAGTTCACTCTTTGCATTTCAACAGTGGTATTTTTTTTAAATATTGGGTTTATCTTCTCATGTGTCAGACACTGTTAAGATACAGGTAGTCCTCGACTTATGATGGAGATCCGTTCCTACGCGGCGTTGTGAACTGAATGGGCTCTATGCACGCTACACTTCCGTGTTTGATTAATAGACCATTAGAACTTCCGGTTCAGAGCGGACGCTAGCGGAGCGCTGAGTTTGAAAGGCAATGGCTGAGTCTCTTGCGTTCGTTGTTTGTTGGAACTTCCCAAAATTTCCGTGAATGATGTAAGACACATTGTTCGTTTCTCAAGCTCAGCTCCACAGAGCTTAATGGATAAAGGCTTCAAATTTTATGTTTGTTCTTACATAACAAACTTTGAAGGTAGGTCGCTAATGCTAACTCATAACTAGCATCACAACTCCTTGACCGAAGACTAGAAAGCTGTGTTTTGAAGACATTACTTTTGCAGACTAATGTTTCACACATCTGTTTGTAATATCCAGTGTCAGGTAAAAGCTGCTTTACAGGGGAAGTGACAGTAAGAGCTCGGTGTTATCACTCAATGAAGAAATCTGAGGTTCCTCACCAACTGAGAGTAGGGATACCAAACAAGATCTATCGTTCCGTCCTGTTGGACTTGTTCTGTTTTTCCAAATTCAGTAGAACATGTTCTGCAATTTAATATTAATACATTTCACTCTGGAATACAATTACACAGCTTGTATCTGTATAATTGTATAGTTAAGTTAAGCAGACGACTGAAAAGGTGGTAAGCAGTGGCAAGCAAGCTGAGTAGGTTATTTAACACAGATCGCTGGAAGATTTAAGACCAATAATGATGTAAACAACATTTTAAATGTATATTTACAACTTACAGAGGACCTATTAAGCTCACTTTTACACTGCTTTTGAGCACAAGGCTTAAACTATTTTGCATTAAACATTATTTTGAATTTACGTGTCTAAAGTTCATTCTGTATTTCAGCTTACACTGCGTGATGCAGCACCTGTTGTGCTGACAAGGAGTTCCTGTTCTTGTGTTGCTGGGAAAGCAATGTGCAACCATTTAGTTGCCCTCCTGTACCAAACTGCACATTATTCACAGAGTGGGATGTCAGCCGTGCCACCTGTCCTGTCATGCACTGAAACTGAACAAAAGTGGCACAAACCTCGAACCATGGTTTGTATTATTTATTATTATTTTTTTGTTTTTTGCAGTGTTCTTTTCTCTAAAGTACTTATAAGTAATGTTTGATGTATTTTGTAGGGAGTAAAGCCTGGACCAGTGGATGGCATGGCAGTTCTCAAGGCCAAATCAGGAGCTACTTCAACTAGTGGAATAAGGTATACTGTACTACACATTTGTGGTATGTCCTTGTTTAAGAAAAAGTCATATTTTAGTTCTACTGTAGTTTATTAATTTTTAACAAGTTTCAAGTCTGGCGGTACTTGCAAGAACTATCTTTTATTACATGGTACTTAATGTTCTACAGTACACCAAATCAAACTAAATCCCTTGTGTAAGAACACATTCAAAATGTTTTTTAATTACTTCATACTCCTTTCTTACATTTGTAAAAGATAATTAGGTCAAACATAGAATATTATCACTACACCTTACATTATTTAAATATCCACTCTAATTTATTTTTTAGATCCACTCTCTACAAGGGATACAGTGGTGAGCTGCCAGCCCCGTCCACTCTGAACCCTTCTCCTCACTATGCTGCATTTGAGCCAGAAATCCTACCCTTGATCTGCCACATGAACATCTCCACGGATAAACCTCTTGTGGACTCTCAGTTTGGAAAAGTGCAGGCTGGCAGTTTTCTGTCTTATCACCATCCTCCATTGTTTCCTCATGGCAAGACGATACATGAAGATGCACCACCTTATCCAAAGTTACCACTGGACGACTACCACATCACACCAACTGACTGTAGTTTTGTACCAACGAGCCAGGAACAACTTCATCTGCACTCACTGAGTGTGACACTGTCCCAGTCTCGTCTAATAGAAGCTTCAACAAGAGGTCAAAGTGCAGCACCTGATTGGCATCTTCTAAGGAAGGAGAGGGTGACAGCATCTCACTTCAGAGAGGTGTGTCATGTGCGAGGTGACAAATCAGCTGACAATTTGGCAGAGAGAATCATCCGGGGAGTAAGAGCAACTTCACACATGAAGAGAGGGCTTGACATGGAAGCAGGAGCTTTGAACGACTATGCAACCATGAAAAATGTGAACACAACGCAGTGTGGGCTTGTTGTGCATCCAGATGCGCCATGGTTGGGAGCATCACCTGATGGACTTGTGTATGATCCACTGGAGAGACCAGCATTTGGCTTGGTGGAAATTAAGTGTCCAAACACCCAGAGCTACATCGACTGTGGATACTTAATGGTGGAACAAGGCCAGCACAAACTTAAGAAAAGTCATTCATATTACTGGCAGATACAGGGGCAGCTGCTCATCACTGGAATGTCATGGTGTGATTTTGTTGTATGTGCTAATGACAGGGTATATGCAGGACTAATGAAGTTAATTTCAATACCATTTCAAGACTTTTTCAAGACCTTCCAACATAAATTCAAGACCTTATCGTCACTTTGTTTTATTAAGCAACAAATCTTTGATTTACAAAACTGCTGTTGTTTTCAATTAAATCCGTGAATCTCAAACCTACAACAGAACTGAGATACAGTGGAAAGAAAAAAGTTCAAAAGAAGAAACTGAACCACGACTAGGTTTAAGAAAATATAGCTTAGGTTACAACAAGACTCGTAGCTATTTTAAAGTAACTTGGTTGAACAATGGCGAATAAGAAATAAACACAGTAATCATTACATGTGCCTCAGTGCAGTTGCTTTGCATTCCAGCAACTCTTCAGTTTGCACCAGCTCAGCTGTTGCTGGTGGAGCACAGAAACTGCTGATAGACATCTGTGTTTTGCGGCTAGCTGCACTTTTGTGGCTAGCTCCAGTCATATGGGACTTCAAGGCGTTTATGCCCATCGAGGCTACGCTCATCTTTTAAATTTTACATAATGTACAATAAGCCTCACAGTTATTCTCGGCAACAGGCCTCAGCCATTCTTGAAAATCAGGCATCTCCAACCAGGAGTACGAAAACTTGCATTTACCCATTGTTCTCACGGTCTCGCTGCAACTTACTCGAACACACAGACTCAACTTGGAGATAAAGCAGCCGCGCATGCGCACAAGATAGGCCTAGCCGTAAAGGCTGTTGTAACCTGACACTCTAAATTTGTGCGAAGCAGTTTCCGAATCCTCTACGGCGAAGAAAACAAATATTAGTCATACATACCTTTTGCTGTCAAATTATTTAAAGCTAGAATAACAGCAACAAAAAAATAATACCTCATCAAATCACTTTCAAGACTTTTTAATACTTTTCAAGACCCTTAATTTTACCAAAATTGATTTATCAACTTTTAATAACTTTCAAGACCCCGCGGACACCCTGTAATGATGACATGTTTGTGCAGCGCATTCATAGGGATGAGGTAATGCTGACCACTCTGAAACAGAAATGTGATTTGTTTTTCTTTTGTACTTACCTCTCAAAATACCTATCTGTTGGTTAAGATTAAAAACACAAAGTTGTCAAGTTAATATTACTTGTTCAACAGTATTTACAGTAAAATTAAGTTGCTGTAATTGTAGTATCCTTAATATATTAATTGCTCATGTTGTAATGCAAATATTTTTGTTTCCTTCAGAAGCTGTTTTTGTTTCCATTACAAAGCAATTGTTGTGATTGTTTCAAGATTTAAAAAAAAATTTAGATTTGTTTTTGTGAAGATTTTTTATATACATCTACACAAATGTGCAACAGGTTTGGGACAACTATTTAACAGTAAAGATTTCACAAAATATGAAATTGGTGGATCTTATTTGGACAACTCACAATTGATAATGAAAAAGCCATTAAATTATCAACATACTTAAAAACAAATGATTCTTGTAAAGTTATAAACAACTAGAAATACACAGTATTAGATTAGACAAATGTAAAATTAATATACTGTTAGAAGATTGTTATACAGTACAACAAAAAATACAAAAAAAATTGTAAATTACATTAAAATGAGCAAATTACTTCAAAATCAATTGAGGCAACTATATATATATATTTTTTTAAACAATTGTATATACAAACTGTCAAACAGTCATTTTCTGGCCCAGGTTTTAACGAGGGGCCCATTCTGGTAGTTGACCAGGACACAGGCCACAGCAAAAAGCTGGTTAATGCAGCCAGTTAGGGACAAGGGGATCTCGGTGTTGAAGAGTTTGTGCTCCTTAACCCTTCTGATCACACGCTCCACGTGAACTCTGAGCCTTGCAATAGACTGTGTCTTCTTAACATCTGCTCCTGACAGCTGCTTCTTCTTCTTCTTCAGGAAGGCAGGTATGACTTCAGGTAGATTCTGCTTAACTGTCTCCTCATCCAGCCAGATGCCAATTGCTCCAAGCACCGTGTAAAGGAAGTTAGCCCAGGTGGTGATGATACGGCTCACAGTGGACTGATGGATCTTAAATTTGTGAGCTAGGTCTTTCTGCACTGGCCCCAGTGATAAGTATGTCATAAAGAGAAAAAAATCATCAATGGGCTGGAGAGACTGCAAATAAAAATAATGTTTATGCTTTAATATAACCAAAGATTAAAATCACAGCGTTGTGCGATGTTTGTAACTAAAACATCAATACATATTCAAATAAGAGAGAGAGTAAAAGCTTACTGTTGAAACAACAGATTGAATAATCTGAGCTCTGGTCACACGAATGATGTCATTTGTGGCTGGTTCTATCTGGCTCCAAAAGGACATCAGGTGGGCATAACTTGCAAATCTGTTAATAGAGCAACATCTTTGGTTAAAATCTCAAAGAATCCTAAAGCTTTTCAGAATGCAGGAGTTACAGAAATGAAGCTTTTTGCATTTTTTAGAAAAAAACAAACAAACTTGTAATTACTGATCCAACAGGTGGCACTGTTTTATTATTATATTTTAAAATGCTCATTGCCCATATCAGCTGGCACAAAATGACGACTACAGACCTTTGTGTGGTTCGTAATTGCAAAATTATCCCGGCGAATGTTGATAATCCACTTCTTCCTCAACTCATCTTCTTTAGGAAATGAAAAGAAACTCAAAGTAGAGTTACATCGAGCTGACCCTGTACACTTGGGAACACAACAGTGATAGCTTGATAAGCTATCTTCTCTTCTTTGGAACGAAAACATTGTTTTTTTTACATGTCATTGTGTAGACACAACCACAATATACAAAAAATACAAAACAAAAACAAACACTCAGTTTAAATCGTACCACTCGCCTTTTCTGACTTTCGTAAAGCTGGAGTGTGTGTTACAACCGGAAGCTTGTATACGATACTATTTTAAACCGGAAATACGTCACGCCGCTCTGTGCATATAGCCCATTTTTTGGGTAAAAAGGGGCAGAGATAAGATTTTTTTTTCTTCTTTCTGCTGCCTTTCATTTTGTTTGTGATTGTGTCTTTTATATTGAATTGTTTCGTTTTTAAAATGAATAAACTTATAAAATAAAATGATCATTACTATTATTATCATTATTACTACTATTATTATTAATCATTATTATTATCATTATGTAACCACAACTGTACTTCCTGTTTTACTTTGGTAGACCGTCTGTTCAGCTTCCTCATCACCTGCTCTTAATTATTTGGCAAACCAACGCATTAATTAGCACGCGTGTACAAAATGAAGAATAACCAAACACACAAACGCAACAGTGATATTCAGCCCAAGTAACGTGTTGGAGTTAAAAGTATATTAACAACATTTTAACCAAAAAAGTAACAATATTTCTGCCAATAGTACAAAAACCAACCGAAGCAGCACAGTCACCAAAATAAAAGCATCCACAGACTTACTCGTTGATGCGGGGGGGCTTTGGGTCTACTGAAAGTAAGGTCCAGAAGTGACAGTTTAGCCGCTTTGTCATATTCAGTTCCGCTTTTGTCCTCTTTCATCAAATAACTCCTCATTCCCATTAACTAATTTAGAAAACGGCAATGCTAACAGGTTAGCTTGTTTCAACATCAGTCTTTCAGCTCTGACATCTTCACCAACTGAACTTAACAAAGAGCTTGAATAAAAGTTTGTGATCGGTTAAAACGTTCAAATGTAGGCGGGGCTTGTTCTAAATTGTACATAATAATCTGCCCACCTGAGGAAAAACATGATTTGTTGACGTTCATGCTCAATCATCCAGGTTAAAAAAAACAATCAAAACTAAACAAAAAAAAATCCAACAGCTGATGTGATATCTTCACTTCTAAGAAGTAGTCCCTCTCAACAGTTGTCTTTAACTTGTTTATTTGGTCTTGAACACAACTTACAACTACAGGCGCTAGCTCATTCAGTCCTAGCTTATTCACTTGACACTCCTTCAATCTTCCACTGCCCTCTAGTGGTCTGGGCGGTAATCCAACTAAACCTAAATGAACTAACTCAGTATACTACATCCCTCCCCCTTTAAGAGTCAACTAGGTTCATAAAGCTTAACAAGAACTAACCTTCCAATGGTCCTGAATATCTGTGCTATCAGAACTTTCTATGTCTCTACTTATTTTAAACATTAATTAAAACTTATATGTATTACACATGGAAGGTGAACAAACTAACGAGTCCAGAGAAACACTTTTCCTTAAGGAGCTCATTACTTGCACAAAAAGTCACTCAGATAAAGAGGAGTCTTCCTTTGGCATTCCGAGCGGCGTAGTACCGGTGGTGGATCTGTTCTCTGTCCGATGTCCACGTCTGGCTCATCCACCGCAGGAAAATGAACCTGAGCTGTTTCAGCAGGCTCCACCAACGCCCTTCCTCCTGAAGATGGAGCCATTGAGTCTGTCGGCCCGAGCGCCACCACTACATCTGGATCCTGAAGAGCGCACTGTGCTCCAGCCCCATCCATCCCTCTCTACCTCACATGTAGTTTCTTGATTTGATCAATGTGATTCCGCATGACATGTCCATCTCCCATCTGCACAGTATAAGATACTGGACCTGTGCTCCCTACAATGATGGCAGGCACGCACTTCGGTCCATGACTGTAGTTACGGATGTACACATCATCGCCGGGTGAAAAGCTTCTCCCCTTGTTGTGAATGTCATGATATTCCTTCTGTTTTTCTTGCTTCTTACGTACTTTTGCCTTGATGTCCGGCAGCAGGAGATCCAATGTAGAACGCAATCTACTTGACATCAGCAGTTCAGCAGGTGACAAGCCTGTGGTACTTTGTGGTGTGATTCTGTAGTTAAACAGGAATCTTTTCAACCTAGTTTCCAGCGTGTTCCCTTTAGTTTTCTTTAGGCCTTGTTTAAATGTCTGTACAGCCCTTTCAGCTAGGCCATTTGATGCTGGATGGAAAGGTGCAGATGTAACATGCTGTATTCCATTCTCGTTGCCAATATGTGATATCTTCACTTCTAAGAAGTAGTCACTCTCAGCAGTTGTCTTTAACTTGTTTAATCGGTCTTGAACACAACTTACAACCACAGGCGCTTGCTCATTCAGTCCTAGCTTACTCGCTTGACACTCCTTCAATCTTCCACTGCCCTCTAGTGGTGTGGGGGGTAATCCAACTAAACCTAAATGAACTAACTCAGTATACTACAGCTGACTTTATTTTTTTGGATATGATGAATTTTTGATTTCACCAAAGACAGTTGTGTGCTTTAAACATTTATTAGACGGATCTGGACCACCAATCACAGAGCAGATAGAATCTTCCTAATCTTCCTAGCAACAACGGTTGAAAACTCTGATTGGATTTTAAAAAATGGATTTAAAAAAATAATAAAACATTTTATACCAACTGTAGTCTCACCTGGTTTATTACTTTAAAACTTTTTTGTGTGTGAATTAGATTGTTATTATTTTTACAATATTTATTGGAGCTTGAATTTTAATTTTAAGAAACATATATAAAAGGCCCCTGATTGTTGCTAAAGTCTAAGGAGAATAAATGAATTGCTGCTCTTGATAGTTTGGTTTAAACAATGAAAAATTAATAAAATATCTATATAAATAATAACATTTTCTAAAATTACTGAAAAATATGTATGCGTTTGATAATTTGATTAAAATATTTTAACAACATGATTATAAAGTGGTGAGATGTGCTGTAGGAGTGACAGATAGCTTCTTAGGTGGAGGTGGGAGTGCATCAAGGATCAGCTCTGAGCCCCTTCTTGTTTGCTCTGATGATGGACTGACTAACAGATGAGGTCAGGCTGGAATCCCCATGGACCATGATGTTTGCAGATGTAGCAGTGTTATGTTATTAAACTAGGTTGTAAAACTGGAAGTTTATTGTGGTAGGAAATTTTATGAGCACAGACAGCTTTTGTTTTGAAAAGATGACAGGTCCACTGCAAAACAACATATTTAATGTTTTGTTATGATTGTAGTTGTGAATGATTATTTTTACCCTTGAGCACATTAAGTTCATACAGTATATTGTTATTTTGAGTTTCAGTTTGGTGTTTTGACAGACAAGTTGAACAGATCCTACCATTATGGTGGGTAAACTGGTTTTACCTGCAGCTGGTCTCTTTTCTTTTGGATTCCGTGGGAGAAGACGCAGTGGAACACTGATGAGAAAAAGCCTGTTTCTGACAACTATTTTCTGTTAGTTTAATGCAGGAGCATTAAAAGTGGCTTCAAATCAGCTGTTGTCTGGCTGTTATTCCCACAAGAAACAACGCAGAATCAACTTTGCTACACAGATGGCTTTGTGATCTTTGGTGAGAACAAGGAACAGGTGGAAGAGAACTTGAAGAAGTAGAGGTATGCACTTGAAAGAAGAGGAATGAAAGTCAGCCATAGTAAGACAGAGTACATGCGTGTGAATGAGAGGGAGGAGGTGGAACAGTGAGGCTACAAGGATCAGAGGTCACAAAGGTGCAGGACTTCAAGTACTTGGGGTCCACTATCCAGGAAAATGGGGAGTGTGGTAAAGAGATGAAGAAGAGAGTCCAGGCAGGATGGGAGTGATTTGTGACGAAAATGTGTCAGCAATGTTCAAAGGAAACGTTTACAAGACAGTGGTGAGACCAGCTATGTTGTATGGTCTTGAGACAGAGACATGGAAAAAAAGACAGGAGAAAGAACTGGAAGTGTCAGAAATGAAGATGTTGAGGTTCTCCTTAGGAGTGACAAGAATGGATAAGATCAGGAATGAGATAATCAGAGTGTGGCATTACTCATGCCCTGAGAGCATGAATAAAGTAATCAGTCATAATAACGCCAAAATTACACCACACGCGTTGCGGCTCCGCCCCGCTCCGGTCCGACCTCCGCAGCAAATACGCACCCATTATAATCAATGACAGAGTTTACACTGGCTCCGCACGGCGGCGGCGAGCTGCGGAGAGCGGACGGCAGTCCGTCAAAATTAGAAATTTTTCTATTTCTGCCGGACGCCGGAGCTGTGCGGAGGCACCAACAGGAAAAGGAACGAGCACAACTTCCGTATTTACAAAATAAAATCACCACGGGCGGACTAATCCTAGCTCTATACGGATTTATTTGTACAAAAATGCTTTCAAACTATCATTTATGACTACGCCTACAAACGCAATACAAGAAAGAAATAAATAAATAAAGTATTTTATTCTGAAAATGTAATACCTCACTTCCTGTTGCTCAAACCATGTCCTGTCGCTCATTTACGAGAGAAGACCAAGGCAGCAGTCTCTACTGTTGTTCTCCTTCTTCCACGTTTTGTTCTGACTTACTTATTTATCACTTGATTTATCGCGCGATCTCGCAAATCCCGCGCATGCGTCTAGGAGCGGCGCATGCAGGCGGACCTGAGCTGAGCGGAGGTAGCGGAAACTGGAGTTTGAGACGCTCAGCTGCGACCTGCGGAGCGGACCGTATGTAGTGTAATTTTGGCGTAAGTTAGTCAGCAACGCCACCCTGGGAATTTCACCCAGAGAATTTACTTTAAGGCCACGCAGGTTCGCTTTGCACTGATTAAAACATCCAGGACAACTGTTCAAAATAACAATGATTATTCATTAACTTTTTTTTTTTTCTTCTTTCGGCTTTTTTCCCTGCGTTAGGGGTCACCACAGCGATCTAGTCGCACGAAGATTTGGCAGTTGTTTTTACGCCGGATGCCCTTCCTGACACAACCACAGACCACCGAGCAACCACAGCCCTCTGTGTGGAGTAGAGAGCTGATATCTAGGGTTCCCGGGGGAGCAGATGGTGTGGGTTAAGGGCCTTGCTCAAGGGCCCAGAGTGGGGCAGATGAGGGTGGAGACAGGTGTGACCGCTTCACTTATCCCACCCACATCTTTGATGTTGTCGGTACCGGGGCTTGAACCGGCGATCTTCCGATCACAGGCGCACCTTCTTAACCTCTGCGCCACCACTCCCATATTTGTTAATAAATAATAATAATAATAATAATAATAATAATAATAATAATGAATTCCATTTATAATGCACTTTTCATTAATAAAAATCTCAAAGTGCTACAAAGTGTAATAAAGCAAAGATCAAAATAAAACAAGTGATAAAATCAATAAATCAATAATAATATCGACTAAGATCAAGATAAAATCATGTGGATGCAGATTAGGCTTGCTTAAAAAATAAATAAAATAAAACAAGTGATAAAATCAAGTAAAATCAATAATGATATCAGCTAAGATCAAAGATAAAATCATGTGGAGGCAGAATAGGCCTCCACATGATTTTATAAATAATCATTAAATAATCAAATAACAATGATTATTTATTAACAATTAGCTAAAAACATCTTAAACATTCTTTAATTATGTAGATCATGCTCATCATTATTTAAGTACTTATTTCATTTCATTTTATCCCAATTAATTAAACAGACCCAAAAAACCCTTTAACCCCAGAAACACTGAATTACTTCAATACAATAAATTACTTCAATAAATACAATAAATCAATGACTTCAATCAATACAGTTTTGCAACAAATATACAGTTCACCATTCCACCGGTGTGGCACTCGCGTCACATTCCAGCGACAAGCAGCTGGCAGTCCTGACGTCACACTCTACGCGCCACTGAAAGGGGAACAGCTGACGACACCACAGTCCATCGTGTTCAATCACTCGTGCAGAGTTTCCCCAAACGGAGTCGCCAAGGAACCAGAGCAGACCCCGGAAGATAAAGCAGCAGACTCTGGAAACAGAGCAGCAGTGGTCCCGATGTGGGGAGACCTAAAGAAAGTTAATTAATAACTACTCTTCATATAGCTGCCACAAATAGAGATTACAAGGTTAATTGTTTCCTTACCTGCCAGCTTCACAACCACGTACACACACACACACACACACCCGCAGCATGAGGGAGCGGAGAAGCGCAGCACCGTGGCGTTTTACCTACAACAACACCTCCATTTAGAGTTTCTGTCTGATATCAGCTATAGTGCAGAGAGTGACAACACCTACCCCGTGAAGGAATCAACACCGGCCCGCACCCCACTCAGCGATGGGTTGCCTTGCACGGCCAACACCCACAGCCACCAGCTACGCGGCAGGAGCATGAAGACGACCTGTCTGACTGCACGCAGAGCAGCTGTTCTTATACCACGCTCACTCTAACAACTAGACGTTCGCACCTGGAACCCATCAGCCTAATCAGGCATCTTTCTCTACTGCTACAAGAGGTACAGCACAGGTTGAACTGGGAGATAAGTTAGAGCATTGAAGATGGGTCGTGGCTGAGTCTTCCAAAATGACAATGACCCAAAGCATGCAGCCAGGAGAACCAAGGAGTGGCTCCGTAAGAAGCATATCAAGGTTCTGGAGTGGCCTAGCCAGTCTCCAGACCTAAACCCTATAGAAAATCTTTGAAGGGAGCTCAAACTCCGTGTTTCTCAGCAACAGCCCAGAAATATGGCTGATCTAGAGAAGATCTGTGTGAAGGAATGGGCCAAAATCCTGCTGCTGCAGTGTGTGCAAACCTGGTGGAAAACTAAAGGAAACGGTTGACCTCTGTAATTGCAAATAAAAGTTACTGTACCAAATATTAACATTGATTTTCACAGGTGTTCAAATATTTATTTGCAGCAGTAACACACAAATAAATTATTTAAAAAAATCATATATTGTGATTTCAGGATTTTATTTTTTAGATTATGTCTCGCACAGTGGACATGCACCTAAGATGAACATTTCAGACCCCTCCATGATTTCTAAGTGAGAAATCTTGCAAAGTTGCAGGGTGTTCAAATACTTATTTTCATCACTGTATATGGATGCAGTTGAAGAGGACATGGAGGTAGTTGGAGAGAGGACAGAGGATGAAAGGACAGTGTGTGATTCAGAAGAATGACTCGCTGTGGAGGCCCCTGAAGATGGAAAAGTTGAAAGAAGAAGAACATATTAGTGAATCAAATTAAGGTGAAAATATTCCCCAAAAAGATGGTTGTACTTTAAAAAAAGACCCGTATAGAAAGTCTTCACCACCATACAGGAATGGTTTATAAGTTGATTGGTGGCAAGACTGTGTCTTGAAAAAAAAAAACAAGCTTTTGCACACCCTTGTTTTCCAATCTGTTTGTTTCAAGGCAGAAACAATCCAAGTGACAGCTTTCATCC
This sequence comes from Garcialebias charrua, assembly GCA_038048925.1. Classification (NCBI taxonomy): domain Eukaryota; kingdom Metazoa; phylum Chordata; class Actinopteri; order Cyprinodontiformes; family Rivulidae; genus Garcialebias; species Garcialebias charrua. Next base: position 5,991 of record JBBPBX010054839.1, on the reverse strand, counting down.
TTCATGTCCCTCTTTGCAGATGATAATGTCCTATTTTGGAATGCTTTTCTGTAACCACTAGCCATACAAAAATGCCTTGAGATGTGCCTTGTCATGCTACGTTTACATTATTTGTTTCACACGAGTTTTTCCTGCTTTTCTGCACTTTGCTGAACATGATGTGTAAAATGAGCTTGGGTGTACCTTTCTAATTTGCCTTAATGACACTAATTTAGACTCACTGCTTTAAAAATGCAACCTGGCGTCAAATGTTACATAAAGGGGAAAAAAGAACTGTTTGACACACAATGGGCCTCATGCACGAACCATTCGTACGCACAGATTTGTGCTTATACTGTGCGTACGAGTGATTTAGGATCATTTGTGGCATCCAACAATGTTTTCGTATCCTAGGATTTTTCTCAGATACGAACAAAATGTACGTGTGGTCCAGACCTGTCGTATATTTTAGGAGCGTCAGTCTGCTGTTATCCAGACGGTCTTTTCTCCACTAATAACTTATATTTCGTTATTTAGAAAATATTTTGAGTTTAAAAACAATTAAATGCAACCACATTGGTTTAATTAAAGCGGATTCAACACCCCCCCCACACGTCCACCACCCTGCGCCACCCGCGCGTGACCCCCCGCGCCACTCATGTCGACCACCTGTGCCACGCAACGCGCCCCGCGCGCACCACGCCACGCGCCCCCCCGCGCCACTCATGTCGACCACCGTGTGCCACGCAACGCGCCCCGCGCAACCACGCCACGCGCCACTGTCGACACACACACACACACACACACACACACACACATACACAGCGCCGCTGCAGAGACAGGGGAGAAAAAAGCGAAACCAGCTTATTCAGTTGTTTCATGTCATTTTTAATATAAACTGCCTGTTGACTGTGGGCGCTCACTGATGTCATCTGTATTCTGTGTGGGTCTGCGCTCAGATCCGGGGCTGACACTATGATCAAAGGCGAGTCACTTTTAATTCGCCAAACGCGTTTGTGTGTTTTCTGACGCATAAAAGCCGGAATGAATGGACACTTCCTGCTCGCGGTGGCAGGAAACTATATCCTTATATGGTGTTTTGAGGGGTGGGAATTATGTAAATAACCTCCCGCGTGCACGAGCAGGTGAATAGAACAGGTGGGATTCATCATTATTTACACAGCTCATATACACACATTTCCTGACGATAGAAGACTTTGTTGGATCTGACGTGGCATGTTCGTACGAA
>JBBPBX010054838.1:0-23313 GCA_038048925.1 Garcialebias charrua | reverse complement strand
TAAAATTTTGGAGGGCTTCTGTAACGAAGGCCTCTAATTCCAAACTATTCCTCCATTCATTACTTAGTTTAGGTTAAACTAAAATAAAAATGAAATATAGTTTGATCTAAATGTCTGTTGTCTTTTAGACGAACGACGTAGGATTTGGTATTCCTAATAAATTTTGAAGTCTATGGCGAGACTCATCAAAATGAATAGATAATCTAGAATAGAAACGATCGAATCGGTTCAATTTAGAAATTGTGAGACCAGTGTAGTTTATTGTACCTTGAGTAGCTTTAAACTACATTGACTCTTCGACGATTGAGATTTAACAAAACGAACTGCATGTTGGCATAGTTAAATCCATATCATTCATTAACCAATGTTAATACAAAACCTTTTTGGCTGGGAGTGTTCAGAACCAAACAATATCTCAACTAATGACAACAGTAATGACTAAACAACAAGGAAACAACGTTTCACTGCTTCGACACACTCTTGTCGTCAGATTCCAAAGTGCAACACACAAGAAAAAGGTCTCAACTTTATGACCGAGGTCAAATTAAATCTCGTGGATTTAAACGGTTGTTAAGGTTAGTTTTTTGTTGTGGGTTTTAGGCTTAGCGTTTCTAAGTTCAAGTTGGACAATGCGACTTATAGGGTGGGAAATATGGTAGTTTAAACCTGATTAGTTTATTTACTAACTTGTGTTTGGACGACCTTATTATCCCATGAAGTCGGTGAGTTTGTGAGATCTTTGTCTTTTGTGGAGTCATTGAACGCCTTGTAAGGTTTGATCTGATTTCGATGTACCCATTTAGCAATTGGCTCTTTGCGGCCTTTGCTGATTTTGATTTCGTAGACGACTGAGGACACTTTGTCTGTTATCAGATGAGGTCCAGTCCACCTGGGCATTAGTTTGCGGGCGAGAGTTCCGGTCTCGGACCCTCCTTTCCCGGTTGCTGGGGCGAACGTATAGTACCAGACTCTGTCTCCCACTTGGAGTTCATTGTGAGAGGCCTTCTGGTCATAGTACGCCTTACGTCCTTCAGCGGATCTTTCCAGGTTTTTCTGGGCGAAAGCAAAAGTGTTTCTGAGGTGTACATTCAAATCTTTGTCTTTGGCATGGCCTAACATCACCCCCCTTTGGTCATGGGGGACCACGAACACAGGTGAGGACGTCCGTCCATGGGCACAAGTTAGGATGCCACCGTTTAGTTTAAGCTGTTCGCGCAGCTGAGAGAAGACGGTACACAGGAATCGTTTAGGTTTTGGCCAACGTATCTTCTTACGTTTACCTCTTTCCGTGTAATTCAGGTGTGTCACAACCGTCGGCGCAGTCGCAGGTGTGTCTGATTGTACAGACTGCGACGGGTCACTGTCGTTGTGTGTGTCTTCCCACTTCTTGACTGAAGAGGGGCTCTTTGAGTCTGTAAAAACTATGTCATTTCTGACTAGTTCTAGGCTCAAATGTTCCTGAACCAAGGTTTCATCGAAAGCTTGGCTGATAGCCGATTTACCTGTCCCAGGGGACAGTACAGCAACCTCGGTGTGGGGTCCTTGGATCTCCACACCTTTCTCTACCTGTGGTAGGTAATGTGAGTTTGCCCCCTTCATGTCTGATGAGGGGTCCTCGTAATCTGCAACAATGATGTCCAAGTGACTGTCAGCGTTTGGATGACTGTCATTTTCTGGACTCAGATGCCCTTGAACCAAGGTTTCATTGAAAGCTTGGTTGATTGCCGAATTACCTGTCTCAGAGGACAGTACAGCGTCATCGGTGTGGGATCCTTGGATCTCAACACCTTTCACTACCTGTGGTAGGCAGTGGTCAGGGAGTGCTGAATGTGTCAGCTCACAGAGGAGGTTCTCTTGTTGGGCCAGAGTTTGGTCCAACTTTTGGGTCTCTTCTGTCTCACCTGTAGTTGAAGGTTCACTTACCGGGCTCTCGTCCTCGGATGAGGTGTCCCGTGTGTCCTTTGCGGTACCTGCGGTTAGGCAGTCTGTATCGCAACTAGGAGAGCACTTTTATTGGCAGGGGTTTTCTCACTGTGCTCCACATTTTCCGTCGACCATAATCTATAATCGCGTTGAAGCGGTTTATAAAATCTTGGCCAACCAAAAATGGGAATGAGTCAAGTTTAGACACGTACACCGGGTGGTGTAGTGTCATTTCGCCAATCTGCATGTGAACCATAGCCATAGCTGTTAGGGTTGTTCTCGTCTCTGCGAGACCCTGTAGCTCAATAGCACATTTCTCAAAGGGTATTTGCATGTCAACACCGTTAGCGGCGGTCCTCAGCTCCTCGAACAGCTTGGCCGACATAATGGTTATATCAGAACTGCCATCCAGGAGGGCTTCACGCTCAAGGACACCTTCCAGTGTGATAGGCAGGTAAGCTTTCTTAGCCACCCCCCTTTGTATAAAGTTACACAGAAACCTCACAGGTCTTGGCCCACGTTTCTGTTCACGTGTGACTCTGGCTGTGTACTCATGTTCACTGTCAGCATCTTGTTGGCTGTCAGCATCATGACCTTCAGGATGTTGTTGTGTGTCAGCAATTGGTTTGCTGTCAACATCCATGGCAATGTTGGTAGTAGTGTGCGCTGAGTTATTTGTGTGCTCTGAGTCTTTGTGAAAGACAGTGCTACACATCGCTCCAGGTTGGTCAATGTTGATAGTGTCATTATCAATGATAACGCCACTCATTGTATCAGGTTGGTCAAGCACAGTAACATTCAAATCTACTGACAAACTACTTACTTCCTCTGTCTCTTCCGAGCATAGAGGTGTTGGGCCATTATTCCGGGACATTCGTGACTCTTTGCCTGTCTCGAACTGTTCTGTTCGAGGCGCGGGAGGTGCAGTTCCAAGGCTCGGGGGTTTCTGTTGGGACCACGCATAGTTACATGAGTATAGGTCCTCATACTTCAATTTCTTTTGAAGTCCACCCACCGATGGACCTTGGTTTTCACCCACCTGGTTCGATCTGAACCATTGTGGGTCTCTTAGAGAGTGAACACCTACCTTTTGTGGTTCGTTGCTTGTCTCAGACTTTTCAATCTGAGGTGCTTTAGGGGCGGGGCTCCCTTTAAACCATTTTGAGTCACTGTTCCAGCTGGTACCAACATTTTGTTGTATGTCAGATTGAAAATCTTGTTCATTCTTGCTAGTATTATCCAACGCTTTTAACGATCGACGTGTGTTCTCCACCTCTTCCGAGGTCAGAGGGCCTTTGAGACGATGGTGTATCAATTCAATCTTTGCTTTGCGCAGCTGGTTATTTGTGTGCGCTGAGTTATCAAAGACAATGTCACGCATTGTACCAGTTCGGTCATCCTCTGTATCATTCAAGTTTTCAAACAACCAACTTATGTCCACTATCTCCTCAGAGCTTAGAGGTATGTTGCCTTTTTTCTGGAACTTCTGTGATTTTTTGCCGGTCTCGGACTGTTCCGTTCGAGGGGCAGGAGGGGCTTGTCCTTGAACTGGGGGTTCCTGTTCGGACCCCCTTTTGTGATATGGTTTACTTTTGTGACCATCTTTCTTATCTTTAGGACGTGCGCCCCCCTTTTGAAATCGTTTTCCGTACTCTGGGTCTTGTCTGAGCCACTGCGGTTCATAGTTCCAGCGGGCATCAACATGTCGTGGTTTGTTAGTTTGAAAAACATGTTTCTTCTCGCCTTTTTTAGGAGAGGGAGTTGATGAACTTGTCCCTTCCAGCTCCAGCGAGTGGGATTTGACCTTTTCTTGGTAATGTAGTTCACGCTCTGGTTTTGTTTTTAACCAGATTGGGTCATGGAGTTGACGAACATCAAAACCATTTATAGCACGCCGTTTTATTTTTAATTGCTCAATCTCACGTTTTAACTCAAGTTTTTCTTGTTGAAAATTTTCTCTTCCGCGAATGTTATTTTGCAATAACCATTCAAGCATCGCTGTGAGCAGCTGTAAAGCTTCATCATAATTGTCATATCCCATCTTTGTTTTGAAATTTCTCCAAATTAATGAGAGATGTTTGTTTGAATCAATAAGACGGTATTTATAATAGTGTATGCAAATAAATGCTTTCTTAGCGGTGAGTTATTTAACTAAAACAGCTTTCTAGGTTTGTTCCTGTAATCTATAAACAAGTCTTTCCTTCATTCAGTACCTTTTTATTTATTTTAGGTTTTACCTTCAATGAAAAGTGTTGTAAGTTATAGCCTTTGTGGCCGTATTAACTTAATAGACCTATCTTTTAAAACAATTACTATTAAACCACGCTTAATGTTTTCTGTCTTTCACTCAAACGCCTTTTTAAAGATTTCAAATAAATGCAATGTTCACATTAAAATGTTAGCAGATTTTGTTTTATTTTGCTCCAAGAGAATGTATTTCAGATTCAGTAAAACTGTTTGAGTTGCCGCAGTTATCTGGAGTGAAAAATGTAATTTTGTTTGTTATTTTAAACTTTTTATTTAAAATAAACTGGAGTCATTAATTGTACACAGAAAAACGTTAAAAATGCCATTTTTAACTAAAAGTGTGCAGTTGTGCACACCAATTCTGTTTAAAATTCAGAGATGTGAAGAGCTTAATGTGGAAATGCTCTGTTCTCCATCATTTTTTTTATTTATTTGAAAGTCAAATAAAAGATGCTTTTTGAGTGTTATTTTAAATCTCTTCAGTATTTAAAATGAGCATAAATTGTTTGTCTGTACCTCTGTTATTCTAAAATTTGTATTTAGAATAAACAGGAGTTTTTGTTTGTGTACAGAACAATTTTAAAGCTGGTAATTCACCATAAAAATGCTGACTTCTCATGATGCTCTATGAGAGAACTCATCTGTTAACGTCTTTTAACCAACAGGGGGCAGATTCAAGTCTTAAACTTATCACGAGGTGACCTTTTCTTTCTACTTCCTGCCGCTAGAGACGGCTTGGTTGACTTCTTGCAGCTTAGCCGTTAGCTTGCGAGTAACATCTAACAACTCTGTAAAAATATCAACATTGGAAAGAGTTTGAGCCTGTACGTGATAAACGCTCGAACTACGTTCTTGTCAGAGACACCTCTGTATGATTAGACAGTTTAGATGGCTTAACTTGAGTTTTTAAAACTTTCAGTGAAATCTCCGATTGTCTTGTGTTGAGGGACACGTAGTCTGAAGACAGGGAGGGGGCGGGCCGACGCAGCGGCGTGCGTGGCGCGTCACCAGCTTCCAGCGAGGCGGAGCTCGCTACTCAGATACGTGACGTCAACCAATCAATCACAGCGCTTGTAGTTCATTCCCAAGCATTCATGGTGGATGTAGTTTTATTACCATCAACCAATGCAGTGCCAGAAATGACAACAGAGTGGGCTGGTCGCAACAGCGTGCGTTCCCAATCCAGCGAATCAGCGCTCGCTACGAGAGTGATTGACAGCTCACCGCTCTCGTTTTCCAATCACAGCTCATAAACAAAACGTGTGGGACACGTAGCTCTTTAACGTTAGCTTAGCACAACAGAACACAACTTTATAGACTCGTAATCAACTCAAACGCTTCAAATTAACTCCCCAAAACTCTGAAACGTGGCAATCACAATTAAAACAGGTACACTTAGCTACGCTCAGTAACACAGCACTTCACCTGTAACACAACACGGACTCTCTTCGGAGCCGCATTCAATGTCGGTTCCGTCCACTTTAAGGGAGCAGAATTCGGTTTTCAGAACCACTATCTGACAACGTTCTAACAGTAATATGCTTCTTTGACCTGCTCTAACATGTAAAATACCAGCACAGCAATCTTGTAGATGTTAAATTAGCTTTTCAGGCAATTTGACTCGGCGGTCATTTTGCAGTGAGATTGCCTCAGCTTGTGCACAACGTAATCTGGACCGGGTCCTTATCAGAACCACCAGACACTTCCAACACAGCGTGACAGATCCCCACCAAACTACTTATAGCGTTTCAAAAGTTGAACAAATAACAATTTCAGCTTCAAATGTCATTAACTGCAGTCCTGCAATCGTTCTGAACACTTTTCCAGCCAAAATAATTAATCTGTTAGAGTCTAAAACTTGGATCCTAATATGCAAACATGACGTTACAGTTCATGAGAGATCACAGATTTATGAATAATCTTTCAGAAAACTCGTACGGCCACCAGATGAAGTAAACATGAGGGAGACCATATATTGTGTCTTTAAACACATATAGTGCCACCCAGATGTAACTAAAGGATTTTAACAGGGGTCAGTATTAAGCTGACCTCTTTATCCTTAATTAATTTACTTATTCAGATTGAATAGTAATTTCACGGATTCTTTTCTTTTTCAGTTTACCCAATATTTCTGTGATCTTTATGATGGATAAATAAAACAGAAGCCATAGAGTGACAATGGACATTAACTTAGTTTGATATGTCAAAGAGACACTATCATTTATTTAAAATGAATCAACTAAAATCAACACCATTACACTTGATTGACATGATTTCACTTTCTTTCAAATTAACACGTCAGCACAGTTAAATTTAACACAACAGACTTCAATACTGGATGTTAAACATATTTAGTCTGAGGGCTCTTTAGCTTAAAATAGTTTCCAGCTTAGAATTGAGGGAAAAAGATAGGAGGAAAGATGGAGAGATGGGTTAAAGGAAATTATCTTGAGCATGTTACCAAAGTGACACTTCTCATCAGATTTCTGCTAAAATCCAGGTACGTTTGTAAACAGCTCTTTACCTTTCGACGACGAGTCTGATAAAGAGATGACACCAGCCTGTAAGATGCACAGTCCTTCAGGCCCAGTTGTCCGAACTGGTTATTCGTTTACGTTTTCAACGTCTCCTGGGTTCCGCTTGGTCATCAGAAAATATGTCAGCTCCTGGCCTCTGACTTCAAGATAAGCTTATTCCAGGAAGGAATAAACAAAGTTTTGAGCTTACGCTCGTTAGAAATGGATTCATAACAGCATGTTATACAATCCTTAGCTGAATGACTGTCCTTGGCGGGTGACAGGCATTCATTCAGCTCTTTGGGACGTCTTCATGTCTTGAAGTTCCCAGAAACTCTCAGGAACCTTCTGGTTCCTTCCAAACTCTGAAGCGTTCATGCAAACAAACGCTTTTACTCAAAAATGTTGAGATTAGAACACACTTTCCTCATTGGTCCGTGGGCCAAGAGGAGTGTGAAAACGTGAAGTGAAAAACTCAAGGTTGACAGCAAGTCTGCTTAGATAACAAAGAGGAATGTTTTGGAAAAGTGTCTGAAAGAGAGGAGACATCTCGACGCTACCGAGAGTTTCAGCTGAACTCAACAAAAACAACTCCTGAGCAAGTCAATCTGACACCTCATTCAACTTTGTCATAGATATTTTGAGTAGACACTTTCATTTGGTCAAGCAACACAGTAATACTACATATTAAAAGAATAACAGCATATAACATATATCATGAAAATGACAAAAGTTATTCTTTTGATTACATTAGAATAAAATCAAAGATAGAAATAGTCTCTTTTGGTGACTATGTGACTAATTTGTAGTAAATGTCTTGCTTTACTGAGAGGTCAGTAAAGGTCATCTCTGGAACAGTTCAAAAGTACACAGGTGTATCAAAGTGGACACGGTCATGTCCACTACACTCTCTTATGTTTGTCTATTGTTGATTGCAACAATAGACAAACATAAGAGAGGAATAATTTTTTTATTTTATTTTAAAGTTAAAACAAAGATATCAAAGTAGCAAAACAGACAGATTATAAGGTAGATGTAGAAAATCAAAAACAGGAACATGTCTACATTGGTTTTTGACAGGATTCCGACAGATTCTTAAAACCATTTAGAGAGGTCAAGGTCGAGAGCTTCAGATCTTTTTGTAAGATATTCCATGAAGCAGGAGCGGAGTAGGAGAAGGCCCTTTTGCCAAGTTCAGTCCTCACTGACGGAACACTGCAGGTAATCATGTCCTGAGAGCGCACGCTGTAGCTGCACTCACACAAAGACATGTAGGAGGAGATGTATGAGGGCAGCAGACCAAGAAGTGATTTAAAGATGAAAATGTACCAGTGGAAGAGTCTGTGTGAGGTTAATGATGTCCAGTTAACCAGTGAATACAGGGTGCAGTGGTGGGTACGATAATCACAGCCAGTTATGAATCTTAGTGCACCATGATAGACAACATCCAACATCCGCAGGGTGCTTGTAGGAGCATTCATGTAGAGAATGTCACCGTAATCAATGGAGGGAAGGAAAGTCACAGATACAAGGTGTTTCCTAGCATTCAGTGTTAGACATGATTTATTTCTGAAAAAGAAACCCAGTTTAACTTTCAGTTTCTTCACTAGGTTTTCCACGTGGAGTTTAAAAGAGAGATGTGAATCGACCAGTATACCCAGATATTTATAGGAATCAACAAACTCAATTGGGACACCGTTTGAGGATAAAATCAGAGGAAGAACTGCTGGGACCAACTTCCTATTTTAAAAAAGCATCCCTTTTGTTTTATCAGCATTTAGGACAAGTTTGAGATGGGACAAATCTGACTGGATGATGTCAAAAGCGGATTGCAAAAGCTGGAAAGCCTTAGCTACTGTTTTAGCTCGATAGTAAACAACTGTGTCATCAGCATAGAAATGTAAGGATGCATCAGGGATGCTCTGACCTACATTAGCTATGTAGATTGTAAAGAGGGTTGGTCCTAAAACTGAGCCTTGTGGTACACCATTTTTAACTGTTAAATAACTGGAAGAAGTACCGTTATGTTGAACACATTGCCTCCGATTGGAAAGATAGTTAGAAAACCAACCGATGGTGTGATCAGAGAAACCGATTTCTGAGAGCTTATGACACAAGATGTTATGATCCACAGTGTCAAAAGCTTTAGACAGGTCTAAGAAAAGTGCAGCACAATAATCCTTAGCATCCAATGCTTCAATAACGTCATTCAGAACCTTCAGAGAAGCAGTCGGTGTGCTATGTTTTTTCCTGAAACCAGATTGATGGAGAGGTAAGATGTTTTTCTTCAGTTTTCACTGTTTTGTTATTGACATACATTCAAACATACAATATCTTAATTTCATTGCTCCGTGTCTTAACAAGACCCATCTCTGCCTGATGCCCTCAACAAGTTCTATGCACGCTTTGAAGACCACAACAGACCACCCAGCACCAGACTCACCTCATCACCGGATGAAGAACATCTCAGTATGACCGCAGCAGAAGTAAGGAGTACTTTCAGGAGGATCAACCCTCACAAAGCAACCGGCCCAGACAACATCCCCAGGAAAGTTCTGAAGGAATGTGCTGATCAGCTCTGCGATGTGCTAGCTAACATCTTTAACACCTCACTTGCCCTGGAGACAGTTCCCACCTGCCTGAAGACCGCCACCATCATCCCAGTCCCAAAGAGCTCCACAGTGACTGGTCTGAATGACTATAGACCGGTGGCTCTCACCCCGATAGTCGCTAAATGTTTTGAGAAACTGGTCATGTCCCACATCAAGGCAACCGTCAACATCAACGAGGACCCTCATCAATATGCATACCGCGAGAACCGATCAACAGAGGATGCCATCTCCTCCGTGGTCCACACTGCTCTCACCCACCTGGATCAGAAGGACTCATATGTCCAAATGCTCCTTGTGGACTTCACATCTGCCTTCAACACCATGATCCCCCAAACTCTGATGGACAAACTATCCACACTAGGACTAAGCCCCTCCTTTTTTAACTGGGTCGTAGACTTTTTAACAAACAGACCTCAGTCAGTGAGGATCCACAACTTCTCCTCCTCCACCATAACCCTCAGCACTGGCTCTCCTCAAGGATGTGTGCTGAGCCCTCTTCTGTTCACTCTGCTCACATATGATTGTGCATCGACCCATCCAGGCTGTCACATTGTAAAGTTTGCAGATGATACAGCTGTGGTGGGATGCATCACAAACAATATTCATTCATTCATTCAACCTTTATTTAGTCAGGTAAATCTTTTGAACCTCATGGGCTCATTTACGAAAGCGACCTGCTAAAACTAAAGAACAATGAACAGCAATGGTAGAATTTCCTTAAACAATAAACAAACAAACAATAAACAATAGAAAACAAAAGAGAGAAAAAAAAAATATATATATATTTTTTTAACAAAGTATCAAAAAACTAGCAAAACATTATAAGGTATATGTATAAAATCAAAGACAGGAACAAATCTGCATTGGTTTTTGCCAGGATTCCAACAGATTCTGAAAACCATTTAGAGAAGTCAAGGTTCGAGAGCTTCAGATCTTTTTGTAAGATATTCCATGAAGCAGGAGCAGAGTAGGAGAAGGCCCTTTTTCCAAGTTCAGTCCTCACTGACGGAACACTGCAGGTAATCATGTCCTGAGAGCGCACGCTGTAGCTGCACTCACGCAAAGACATGTAGGAGGAGATGTATGAGGGCAGCAGACCAAGAAGTGATTTAAAGATGAAAATGTACCAGTGGAAGAGTCTGCGTGAGGTTAATGATGTCCAGTTAACCAGTGAATACAGGGTGCAGTGGTGGGTACGATAATCACAACCAGTTATGAATCTTAGTGCACCATGATAGACAACATCCAACATCCGCAGGGTGCTTGTAGGAGCATTCATGTAGAGAATGTCACCGTAATCAATGGAGGGAAGGAAAGTCACAGATACAAGGCGTTTCCTAACATTCAGTGATAGACATGATCTGTTTCTGAAAAAGAAACCCAGTTTAACTTTCAGTTTCTTCACTAGGTTTTCCACGTGGAGTTTAAAAGAGAGATGTGAATCGATCAGGATACCCAGATATTTATAGGAATCAACAAACTCAATAGGGACACCATTTGAAGATAAAATCAGAGGAGGATCTGCTGGAACCGCCTTCCTATTTGAAAAAAACATCCCTTTTGTTTTATCAGCATTTAGGACAAGTTTGAGACGGAACAAATCTGACTGGATGATGTCAAAAGCGGATATGAGTCCAGCTACAGACAGGAGGTGGAACACCTGGAGAGCTGGTGCAAAGAGAATAATCTTCACATGACTGTGAAGAAGACAAAGGAGATGATTGTAGACTTCAGAAGGAACAAACAAACACACCCACACCCCATTGAACATGGTAAATGGTAAATGGAGCTTACTTATATAGCGCTTTCCAGCCCCCTATGAGGGACCCCAAAGCGCTTCACAGTACCAGCCATCCACCCATTCATACACACATTCATATACCGGTAGCGGTAGACTGCCATGCAAGGTGCCATCCAGTCCTACCGGGAGCAACTCAGGGTTAAGTGTCTTGCACAGGGACACAACGAGGTATGCAGTGACCGGGGATCGAGCCCCGGACCTTACGGTCCTGAGCCGGCTGCCCTACCTCTACACCATCTCTGCCCCTCATAAGTGGGTCTGCAGTGGAAGTGGTCTCCAGCTACAAATACTTGGGTGTACACTTGAATGATAACCTCAGCTGGAGCAACAACACCACCAGCCTGATCAAGAAAGGTCATCAGAGACTCTACTTCCTCAGACGACTGAGACGTGCTGGTCTGAGCAGCCCAGTTCTCACCTCGTTCTACAGGTGTGCAGTGGAGAGCGTCCTGTGCTCCAGCATCAACGTGTGGCATGGAGGCTGCACAGTTGCAGAGAGAAAAGCTCTACAGAGAGTGGTGAAGGCTGCACAGAAGATGTTGGAGTCAGTCTCCCCACCATCACAGACATTTACACCTCCAGATGCAGGAAAAGAGCCACCTGCATCATGAAAGACCTCACTCACCCAGCACACAGACTTTTTGTCCCGCTCTCATCAGGAAGGAGGTTGAGGAGCACCCTGATGCATGCTCAATAATCCAGGTAGAAAAATCTAAAAAAGCTAAGTCTGGTCCGCTGGACATTCAAAAAACAAAACAAAGCAAAAAAGTAGAAACGTTTCATCTTTCATCTGAAAGACTTCCTCAGTCTGAGATGCTGTATTCAGCTCAGTCTTATAAATAGCACCCTCTCACAGTGGATCAACCAGTTGGCTGATGACAGCCTGAAACCAGCTGCTCACATGATCAAGGAGGACCATCAGCCTAACGATGGATCGTTAGCACCCTGATGGTTGTTTGCTATTCACAGAGGGCTGAGTGATACTAGCAATAACAGCATTGTAAGAGGGGGACAGTTGAACCCGGAGGCCTCCACCTCTGTTTAATGATGGACGGTTTCTTTTCACAAAGATGGCCTCCTTTACTCCTCTCTCAAACCATCGTTCCTCTCTATCAAGGATGTGAACATCTTCATCCCTGAAAGAGTGACCTCTGACCTGGAGATGAGTGTAGACCGCAGAGTCCTGACCTGATGATGTTGATCTTCTGTGCTGGGCCATCCTTTTGGCCAGTGGCTGTTTAGTTTCCCCGATATAAGACTGATCACCCTCCTGACACTGAACAGCATACACAATATTACTCTGTTTGTGCCGGGGGACTGGATCTTTGGGATGAACCAGTCTTTGCCGTAATGTATTTTGGGGTTTAAAAGCCACTGGGACGTTGTGTTTAGAAAATAAACGTCTCAATGTCTCTGAAACTCCCACAACATCTGGAATGACCACTGGTCTGGGTCTGGGTTCCTTCTTTTCACCTGATGGCTGCTGGAGTCCTGTTTGGGTTTCTTCTCTGCTTTCAGGAAGGCCCAGTTAGGATATCCACAATGCTCTAAATTTTCAACCAGAAAGACTATCATGAGAAAGTTTAGTCACTCCTTAGTGACTTAACCACTTATGAACATCTGATAAGAGATCCAGGAAGTGGTTACAAGAAGTCAAGTCAATTTTATTTATATACTGTAGCACAGTTAAAACAGATAAACAGTTATCAAGGTGCTTCACACACAACATAAAAAAGGTTTAACAATTTACAGCACAGTATCACACACCAATGGTAAAAATTATGATATTAACAGCAGCAAAAGGATAATAAAAATGTATAAGAACAATATTAAAATGAAAACACAGTAAAAAATATATACACTACGTCAGCTCACACAGTATGAAACACCAGAGAGAAAAGATGGGTTTTTAGCAGGGATTTGAACAAGTGAAGGGAGGAGGCCTGTCTAATGTTGGGGGGCAGGTTGTTCCAGAGTTTGGGGCCGGTGACTGAAAACGCCCGATCTCCTCGGAGCTTCAGATGTGTTTTTGGAACCACCAAGAGCATCTGATCAGATGATCTCAGGGCCCGAGAGGGAACATATGGTTCCAGCAGCTCAGAGAGGTAGAGGGGAGCGAGGCCATTCAGGCATTTGTAGGTCAACAACAGGATTTTAAAGTCGACTCTAGTTCGCACGGGGAGCCAGTGCAGTGAGGAGAGAACAGGTGTAATGTGCTCAAACTTACGTGTACCGGTTAAAAGCCGAGCTGCTGCATTCTGCACGAGCTGGAGGCGTGAGAAGGAGGCCTGACTGATCCCAGCGTACAGTGCATTACAATAATCCAGGCGGGTTGTGATGAATGCATGGATTAGTGTCTCGAGATCAGGTCTGGACAGCACCGGCTTGAGCTTAGCAACCTGCCGCAGTTGGAAGAAACTCTTCTGGAGAACGGAGCTGATCTGTTTATCGAACTTAAGGTCCAAGTCAAAAACCATCCCAAGATCTTTTACAGAGTGTTTGAGGTAGGGCTGGAGGGAGTCCAAGTTTATTTGATCAGAGGCGGCAGCTGAGCTAGGGCTAAAGATGATGACTTCAGTCTTCTGGTCATTAAACACCAGTAATACCCAAATGTGAGCCATTTGGCTATTCTAAGGGCCAGTTTACACGGCGCGTATTTTGAGTGTAACCGCTACTTTCTCTTTGCGACTTTGCTTATCGCCTACACGACGCTGCTGGCCCCCCTCGATGACTCCGATGGTTTTTGAACCCTGCTCTCAAGGTGGAAGTTTTTCGCAGACCCCCCGTTGATAATGTAAACATCTCCCGTGGAGCTTTTGTTTGAACACATGCACGCAGCACGCACGCGCAGACAGCCGGCATTTTAACAATGGCGGTGGACTGGACAGTGGACACACGCACCACTTTCTGAACTATAGCTGATGGAATATATTTTGATTCTCATATTTAATTATTCTACACCTTACCTGCATCTGTGTTGGAAGAGAGCCAGCTGCCTGGATCCAGTTGTCTGTTAACGAGGCAGTCGGACATTTCACGTGTCACGCTGCACTATAACATACTAAATGTGCTATATATTAACAGTTTAACAATAATAAACAGTATTTATGTTAGCGTGGGAGATATTTAAATTTATCTGAGCTAAATGAGGCTATCTGGACTCGTTACGTCATGCCTAACATGCTGCATGTTGAAAATGAAGACACCAGGTTGATTTTTTATTTATTTATTTATTCAACACCACAAAAAAAAAGCCAAATTTGGACCCCACTGAGCTCTGCAACTACAGGCCAATATCTAAATTGCCTTTTCTTGCTAAAATTTTGGAGAAGTTAGTGACTGCACAGTTGAATACTTTCTTGCAAAGTAATAATATTCTGGACAAATTTCAATCTGGTTTTCGCAAAATGCACTCCACTGAAACTGCCTTATTAAAAGTATCCAATGACATTTTGATGGCTGCAGACTCTGGTCAGAGCAGTGTTTTGATTTTATTAGATCTTTCTTCAGCTTTTGATACAGTCGACCACACAATTCTGATACATCGACTGCAACATGAATTAGGATTTTCTGGAACTGTTTTGAAGTGGTTTTCCTCTTATTTGAACAACAGAAAATTTTCAATGTTTGTGAATAACATACAGTCTAAGACCTCTCCGTTAATGTATGGTGTTCCTCAGGGTTCAGTCTTGGGTCCTATTCTGTTCATTATTTACATCACACCCCTTGCAAAGATTATAAATAGCTTCAGAAATGTCTCTTACCATTTCTATGCTGACGACATTCAACTCTACTGCTCCTTCAATGACTCAGAATTACACAAGTTATCTGAATTAGTAAACTGCGTGTCCCATATTAAGGTGTGGTTAGCCAACAACTGCCTTCAGTTAAATTCTGCCAAGACTGAAACCCTGATCATTGCCCCTGAACAGAAAGTTCCTCGGATCAAACAACATCTCGGTTCTCTGGGCTCCTCTTCTCAGCCGAGCCTCAGAAACCTTGGTGTTCAGTTCGACCAGTCAATGTCTTTGGACAAACATTCAAAGCTTCTGGTCAAAAACTGCTTTTATCATCTGAGGAACATTTCTAAACTGAGGGCAATGTTATCCAAATCTGACCTGGAGATGATTATTCATGTTTTTATCTCTTCTCGTTTAGATTACTGCAATTCCCTTTTTACTTGTTTTAATAAGTCTGCTGTCGCTCGTGTCCAGTTGGTCCAGAACGCTGCTGCGAGGCTTTTAACAGGAACAAATAGAAGGTCTCACATCACACCGGTTTTATATGATCTACATTGGCTCCCTGTTGAATTTAGAATTCATTTTAAAATTTTGGTATTAACTTTTAGAGCGTTAAATGGACAGGCCCCCCAGTACATCACAGAAATGCTGATCCCTTATTCTCCAGCCCGCACCCTTCGTTCTTCAGCATTGAACCTTCTAAAAGTCCCTAAGACTCGGTTTAAAACTCGGGGTGACCTTTCCTTTCAGGCCGTAGCCCCCCGGCTGTGGAATGCCCTGCCCCTGTCTCTTCGTGTGACCGCCTCTATTGATTCCTTTAAAACGCAGCTCAAGACACTTTTATTCAGACAAGCTTTTAGATAAATGTTTTTATTTAGTGTTTTTATCAATTGTTCTTGTTTTATCAGCTGTTCTTATTGTTTTGATTAATCAGATGTTACTACAGTAATTCTTCTGTTTATTTTAATCTTTTATTTATATGTTGTACAGCACTTTGTGATTTTATCTGCGAAAAGTGCTATATAAATAAACGTTACTTACTTACTTACTTACTTACAAACTCATGTCACAAACACTGAGAATTAAATTGAACACTTTTAAAAATACGTTAATCGAACTTTAATGAACTGGACTCTGTTGTTTTCATCCCACTGGACCCAGATCCGAACCGCTGGTCCGCTTCGTGGAACAGCTTCGACCTCGCAGGAAAAAAATAAAAATAAAACCTCAGTTGGTTGTTCTGTGATCGAACTAAACACAAGGAAACATTATTAAGAACATGGTTTACCTTGTAGCGCTGCTGTAAATCAGCTGATTCTCACGGACTAAAGTCAGACATGTTGACTCGGTTCCGGTCCAGTCAGCAACTGGTGCGCAGATGAAGCAGGTCCCACTTGGTGTCAAATCTGTTGACTCTTATCCAAATTCCAGCTTTAACTTGTTGTTAACTTGTTGACAACAACTTGTAGTAGCTGAACTTTTAGCCAGAGAGGAAAACAGGCTGCCTCGTCTGCTCTGTTTACATCAGGCAGCAGTGGCACGCATGCGCAGTAGTGAAGGTTCCAAAAATCACAGCGCCATCTAATGGCCCAGCATGGTAACTACAGTAAATTCATGAGTACGGGGGGTGGGGGGAGAGAGTCGTATCCACAGAATTCGCCCATGTCAACGCAAAACTTTCAACCTAATTAACATACCCAAAAGTTGCGTTTCCCCCACACAGTGTCCGTGTAAACAGGGCCTAACTATAGTTCCCATGGGAGTTAGTCAAATGGCTCATTGAATTAGCATTTTTGCAGCCATTGGTATGTATATGAGGCCATTCTGTTGGTGTGGAGGAGGCCTTGGGGGCATATTTATAATATCAGAGTCAGAGAGTCAGAGAGTCTTTATTGTCATTTGCACCACATGTGGTACATGTGATGAATAAATGATTATGTACACAGGGTTGTGTATGTATATATGTAACCTCATCAAATGGTGAATTCGTTCAGAATAAATCAGGTCTGCGTTGTGTTATTAAGGACCAGGAGACAGGATGAGGTGAAACGTTGTTTATCTGTACAGAACAGAATATGGACTGATCATAAATCAGGTTCATCACAGCGGGTACAGCACCTTATGAGGAAAATCATTTCATGTCAGCATCAAGCTAACATAATATTTTACTGGAGCGTTTAACTCAGTGGACCTACCTCATGCCCATCTTGTATTAACTGGCAATGAGATGTCTGTGTTCACAATATTTATAACCGCCAATCAGCCAGAGGGGGCGCTGTTTCACCCATTACACATGAACCTAAACTTGGAAGTAATGACAAGTGGAATTATATTCAATATTAACTATGTTACACTCCCTCCTGCTGAATTCCACTTGCCCCATTACAACAACCAAAACAAAACAACCAAATGAAAGCAAGTAAGAGAAAAAAAAAAAGTACAGGCACATATACATAAATGGAATAAGACCACTATTCAATTGCACAGGAAACCAATATACAACCACCGTTTCCAAAATCGCTTGTGAGGTACAATCACATCAAATTCACAGTTACAAACACCCAGTCACTAGACTATCCTGAGAGGATCAGTATGAGAAAAGGTTGGCCAAACCCCATCTACATACATAAGGGAAAAAAAATATGCCCATTTACATATTTTGTTAATGTGTAACTGCAAACTCACCTCCCAAATAGCAAAACAAACATGAAATATGAAAATTGTTACAACACCTCTAGGTCAAAGTTGAAACAAATTAAACTGTAGTTTTTTTTCATATACAAGAACTTATCAGACTAATGCTGTTCTTTGGTGCATCATTTCAATAAATCTGGTCACTGGTCTCAACAACCGTCCAGCTCTAGATCTACGGTCAGTCGCACCATCAACTACTGTCACTGTAGTAGTTACTGTAGCAGGTATGTCAGTGAGAGTGTCAGTAACAGGAGCCGGAAATGTCTCTGGGCAAGCCGTCAGGACTGCTGAGCAACCAGAGTCTGCTGAACTGCTGTCCGTCAACGCAGGTCCTGTGGCTCCTTCCAGCACGGTGCCCTCCACCTGCTCAGCATCCTCCACATCTGTCTCACTGCCTGCTCCCAAAGGTAGGTCAGATACCCACGCTCTTGTTCTAAACTCTGCTGAGTCAGAAATAGCATCACTGATGGCTGACCTCCCAGCACTTGGGTCAAGTGAACTTGATGTTTGAGATAGTACAGCCTCCTCCTGGTCATCATGGTTGTCCTCAGGTAGAGGCAGAAAGTTTACTGGCATTATCAGATTGCGGTGGACCACTTTTACTTGGCCTGTAGTGGGATTCTGGATCCTGAAAGTGTGGTTCTCATCATCTTTTCCAATCACCACATACACCGTGCTATCCCAGCGGTCAGCAAGCTTCCTTTTTCCAGGTCCTCCTTTGTTGGCCAGCAGCACTCTGTCGTTCACTTCCACAAGTACACCACGTACTCTCCGGTTGTATAGCTCAGTGTGACGCTGGAGCTGTTTAGTTGCCGTTGACTGGGCTACAGCCATAGCTTCTCTCATGTCCTTTCGTAGTGACTCCACGTAGCGATCATAGTCCACCACCTCCGGATCACTGAGCACTGAACCAAAGATGACGTCCACCGGAAGACGTGGCACCCTTCCAAACATGAGCAGGAATGGAGCATATCCTGTCGTCTCATGCACGGTACAATTGTAGGCAAATGTCAGAGATTTCAGGGCCTCAGGCCAACGATGTTTAGCTCTTGGTGGCAATGCTCGAATCATGTTGCCTAGAGTCCGGTTCATTCTCTCACATGAGCCATTACCCATAGGGTGATAAGGTGTAGTGTGGGACTTTTGCACGCCTGCCACATTCAGTAACTCTGCAATAAGCAAACTCTCAAAAGTGGCCCCCTGATCGGAATGTAGTCGCTTGGGAAACCCATAGATGCTGAAATAATTGTTCCACAGCTGGTGTGCGACTGCTTTAGCTGACTGATTGGGGCACAAGAAAGCGTGTGCCATCTTTGTGAAGTGGTCAGTAGCTACTAGCACATCCAGTGAACTGTTTGAAGAATCCTCAGCAGTCCAGAAATCAATACTGACAAGTTCAAGAGGTTCAGAGGTCCTTATGTTTTTCAAAGGAGCTCTGGCTTCTGGCTCTGGCGACTTGCTGACAACACATCGTCTGCAGTGTTGTACATACTCAGTAACATCACGCACTAGGCCAATCCAATAAAATCTCTGTCTCGTCAAGTACAGGGTCCGTTGCTGACCCTGATGACCAGCCTCATCGTGAACACCTTGTAACACCTTCTGGCGCAGTGAGCGTGGGACCACAAAAAGGTAGGACTTTTTCTTTGTGACAGGGTTTTTAGCTACCCGTTGCAGGACTCCATCTCTCAATACAAGCTTTTCCCAGCCTTTCAAAAGCTTGAGGACTTCTGATGACTCCTTGACACGTTCTCTTCTGGAAGGTCTCCACTTTCTCTCTACAAAGAACATCACCCTACTTAGAACTGGGTCATTTCTCTGTTTCTCCTGCAACACTTCAAGTGAGAGCACCTCAGAGTTGACCTGTGGGGTTGTTAGAACAGTCTGTGAGAACTGTGGCAGGAGAAGAGCATGCGGGTACACCACAGGACCACTCTCACTGCATCCCTGGAGCACAGCAGCAACCTCCAATGATGATACTGCTCCTGTCTTAACAACTGCCACACCCTGAGAAATCTGTTGGTCACACTCAGCTACTTCAGGCGGGTTAGCTGACCAGCGAAACACCTCTTGGACTCCATTAGCACCAACTACTGCAGCCTCTGCCAGTAGCTCGTCATAAGGCACTCTCGTCAAACGGTGAGGCATACTAGGCTGTACGAAGGGCTCTCTGCTAAGGGCGTCAGCCACCACATTCTTTGATCCAGGAATGTACTTGATGTTGAACTGGAATGGCGCCAACTTAGCGATCCACCTCTGCTCACACGCGTCCAGCCGAGCCTTGGACAGGATGTAGGTTAGCGGATTATTGTCCGTCCACACGGTGAATTGATGGCCTCTCAACCAATGATGGAACTTGTCACACACTGCCCATTTTAATGCGAAGAATTCTAGTCGGTGTGCAGGATATTTGGATTGGGCATAACTCAGCGATTTACTTGCAAAAGCAATCGGTCTGGCCGTTGAACCACCTGCAGGCACTTGTGACAGGACTGCACCAAGTCCGTCGGTAGAGGCATCCACAGACAGGAGAAAGGGCTCACTGAAGTTTGGGTGGGCCAGCACCACACAATCTAGCAAAGCCCACTTCAGTTGATGGAAAGCCTGCTGACAATCTGCAGTCCAATCTTCAGCACGGAGCTGTTTGCGGATTTGGCGGCGTTTTCTCCCACCTCCACGCGGACCTTTAGAGCATGAGATTAGCCGAAACAATGGTTTGGCTATGGCAGAACACCCTTCAATAAACTGCTGGTAGTAGACTACCATGCCAAGAAAGGAACGGATCTTCTTCTGGGAGGGAATATTTGTGCCAATTTCCATAAGGTCAGACTCTGTGATGGTGGTGATAGCAGTCACTTTATCAGGGTCAGACTGGATCCCATCTATGCTGATGATATGACCAAGAAACTTCACTGACCTCCTCAGAAAGTGACATTTCTTTGGGGCGAGCTTTAGGTTATGGCTCTGGAGTCTCTGGAAGACCATGTGCAGACGCTCCAGCGCTAGGTCTTCTGTTGGAGCAAACACCAGGACATCATCCAGATAGCACAACAAGCTCATGAAGTTCTGGTCACCGAAGATGTTTAGCATCATTCTCATGAATGTGGCGGGACTATTACAGAGTCCTTGAGGCATTCGATTATACTCATACAATCCAAAAGGCGATGAAAAGGCAGTGTACTTTCGGTCAGCTTCATGCACTTCCACATTGTAATAGCCAGAGGTCAAATCCATGGTTGAGAAAAAGGCATTGCCCCCCAGAGCTGCTAGAGCATCAGCTGGATGAGGGAGTGGGTGAGCATCCTTGACAGTGCGTGCATTGATCCATCGGAAATCATTACAGATACGTAGGTCACCCGACTTCTTCCACACGATCACTAATGGAGATGCAAATTCACTGCTAGACTTTCGTATGATGTCACGCTCTTCCATCTCATCTAATGCCTCTCTCAATTTTTCATACTGGGTTGGTGGTATGCGCCTACATGGCAATCGAAATGGTTTCTCATCCATGACTCTGATGCGATGTAGGAAACCAGTGGCTTTACCACAATCCATCTTGTCCCTTGAAAAGATTGATTGGTATTGAACAATGAGCTCAGCCAGCTTAGCCTTATATTCAGGGGCAACGTCACATGACTCAATGTCCACATCCGACAGCCCCAGTCCTCTTAGCCTTGCCTGAGGGGTGTCAACTGTGCTCGGTGCCACAAGGTGAGGATGATCTGGTAAAGTCGAGTCCTCTGAGACGAGGCTGTGTTTTGTACTGTTGTCCAACGGTACTTGAACTTGTTGTTGGATGTCGAGTTGGGAACCAGCAAACATCTCCACTGAATCACAAGTACTCACATCCGCCAACTTAGTATTACGTCTCAAAGTAACCAGCTTGTCTGATGGATTAATGACCTTTAATGGGAGCCACCCATCTGCTCTCAGGATTGACACCGACCTCCCCACCAAGACTGTTCTCGGTTTAGATCTGGCGGTTGTTGGCTCCACGACAACAGTACATCCAGCCAACAGATTATTCACCTGTGGCAACTTGCCCCAAATCAGATGCTCTGTCATGGGTTCAAGAGTAACAGCTCGCTTGATTTTGATAGTTCCAACTGCATAATGGGCGTCTGAATCGGCAGCTTCCACCCTTGCCAACAAATGTAGCAGTTTCTGCTCTGCATCACTACTGTCACAGAGTGCTGTGGGGCCTTGGTCCTGGATGTCTTGCTTCAGCTTAAACCTGTTAATAATGTATTTCAACAGGTTACTGCCAACAATCAGTTCTTCATTCTGGTTCTCAACGATCAATGTTGGGACAATCACTTTGTAATCATAAAGATCCATCTCCAGATCGCACATGCCAGAAGGTAATGTCCTGGACCCCCCACATCCAATCAACACAGTGGCTGTCGGCTCAAGGGCGGGGCTTCTTAAAACATCCTGCTGTAACAGCTGAGGTATTACTTTAGAGCTCAGTGTGCACGCCATCGACCCGCTATCCAGCAAAGCTCTGACCGTAACCACTCCTCCCAGTGTCACATTTTCATAAAACAAGTTGTCATGTTGTTTGAGTCTCTGAATGTTTTGGATTATTGGTGTATATCCCATTTTTCTCACTTCACATGCACTTTGACATATAGACTCCATGTCATTTTCAACATTTGCAACAGGGGGATCACTTTTAGGCCCAACACTTGTCCCCACCACATGCAGGCCAGTCAGTTTTCCTGAAGCTGCACCACCTGCTTATCGCTCCCAGGCTTCCTCACCACAGTCCTTGGACACTCTGCTCGGATGTGGTCAGGTGCAAAACAGCTGAAGCACAGATGGTTGGACCTGCAGTGGTACTGAGTAGTGTGTCCACCATCGTTGCACACAGCACAAGGTAAGGCAGGCTTTACTTTCGTCGGCTGGTCCCTCTGGGTGTGTACATTGAACCTTCTTTGAAAATTGTGCTGCTGTGGCTGCTGCTCCAGCACACGTTCAAGTAGAGCGATGACCTGGTCCAGGCGGTCTGGCGAGCTCTCAGCTGTCTTCCCAATAGCAGCAGCTGTAGGTAGTACTTCAGTACGGAGTGTCGCACTCTGCACAGACGAGGTGACTTCCTGGTGCTGGGAAGACAGGATGCTTGACATTTTGTGTTTGGTTAGTCGCTTGCGATTTCTGCAATTCTCAACAAGCTTCTCGTGAATTTCAGCCACTGTCCAATCTTTCAGCTGCTTACATTTGAATATGAGCGACAGTTCAGGATCAGGGCAGTTCTGGATAAACATGGCAGCTAGATCACCAGACAGAGAGTCAAAAGCCTTATTTTGTCTCTTTAAAGAGTCCTCTGTCATGTCCAAAGCTTTGTTAAGTCTCAGCCAATAGTCAAAGGGATGTTCGTCAGGGTGGGGCACCGTAGCATAAAAGTCTGCTAAGGGCAAGCTAGAGGACATAGTATCACTGAAGTGCTGCTTCAGTATCTCAAAAATGGGCTCAGGTCCTGTAGTCAGATTTAAAACTGGCTTACTGCGTATGCCAACTTTAACTACTTCATGTGCCCTCCCCACCAGCTTAGACATCACCTCATCAGCCTGTTCAGCCACAGGGATGTCTTTCTTTCTCATATAAGTTAACATCATAACCTCCCACTCTTGGACTGAACATGAATCATGATCCCCTTTAAAACTCACAGGTTCTTTCACATCAGGGCGAACAATGACATTTAACATGGTAGACTCGTTAGCTGTAGCTCCAACCACCCCTGGACCCACTGTATTACTCAAACGGGTCTCAATGCA
>JBBPBX010054837.1:9963-23313 GCA_038048925.1 Garcialebias charrua | reverse complement strand
CATGACCTCACGTGCGCCGTTGAGTTTAGATTTATGAACATTTACACATTTGCACTGTTCCAGTGTCATCATTGTGTTAGAGAGAGTAAATGTCATAAACAAATTTGATATTAAACATCATCCAAGTTGAAGTGTTACATCATTTTCAGCCCCTTTTTGTAGTATTTTAATTTCACAGCAGAGAAAGCTATGTAGTCTGTAAGTAGGTCTAGGGGGAAAAAATATCGGTATTGGTTATCAGCCAAATAAGTTTTAACATATCGGCATATCAGATTGGCCAAAAATCCAATATTGTGCATCCCTAAGATTTATATTTACTGGGTGTTGCTTTTTGTTTGACATTCAGATTAACCCCTTCTTCTTTTATCAGCTAAAAGGGTGCAATGTTTGTTTTCCTAGTTTATACTACTGCTTGTCTGATGTGCACCAACCTTCTGCGGTGCTGAAGGCCACACCCTTGTCGTCCTTCTGCAGAGGCGGCATAATTTTCTTTGTGGACTGGTCCTCCAGTTGTCGACGGTACTGCATGACGAACTGCTCCTCCAGACCGCAGTATGGCATGGAACACAGGCGCGTCATCAGCTGGATGAAATGGTCGTACTGATGGCAAAAGAACCCGTAAGAGTCAAATTGTGCTACTTTCCTGTTTGGTAACTTCAGAGCAGAAAAGGATGAAAACCCAGAAGGACTGCGCTTACATCATGAGTAGAGATGTTCTCCAGCAGTAGAGCCTCCAGTTCCTCTTTTGTGAGCCACCTGCTAGCTCCTAAGGTGCTGATGGAGACAGAAGTAACTAGGGGTGCGAATCTCTCAGTGTCTGGAGAATCGATTCGATTCTTGATGCACCGATTCGATTAAAAATCGATTTTCGATTCAGAAACGATTTTCGATTCTTAAACAATTTTCAATTGAAATCATGAAAAGATTAAACAATAATGTAAACAAATAAAACATTTATTTAAAACAATAATGTATGCTTGTAGCAAACATTAATAATGTCAAATAATACAGTATAAATACAGCAGCCTGAATTGTGAGCAGATGGGTATATGAATAGAATGCAGCAGCTTTAATCGGGTCCCGGAGGTCACTGGTGCCTATATCCAGCAGTCACTGTGCGAGAGGCAGGGGACACCCTGGACATGTCTCCAGTCCATCACAAATAATTCAAAATACAAACGTAAACAAAGATTTCAGCCTACTGTATTGCATAAACATTTAACTCAAAATAAAATAGACTTCAAAATCATATTGCATTCATCCATGTTTCAAATGTGTATGGATGGATTTTGTTTAAAAGATTTGTTTGGTAAATCTTTTCAACAAAAGCCATCTATCCATCATCTTTACCCGCTTTATCCTTATCGGGTCCTGGAGGTCACTGGTTCGGGTCAGATTTCTTCTTCTTTCTGCCACCTTTCATTTTATGTATTCTTTCATATACTATGAGATATGGTTTTATTTTCTTTATCTTTTGGGTTTTAATGTAAAAAAAATAAAAAAATAATTGATTTTGGGTTTTAGAATCGATTCTGAATCGCCAGGACTAAGAATCTCGATTCTTTTAAAAAATCAATTTTTTTTCCTGCACCCCTAGAAGTAACATTGTTCCCCTTTGTCGAGTGGAAAAACTTCCTCCGTTATCCTTTTGAACTCTACTTACATCATCTGGGTGTCAGGAGAGAAGACTTTATTGGCTCGAAGCTGGTCTTGGTGCTTTTCTATGTCCAGCATTTTCCCATACGCCATCTGAAAAAGCCAAACATGGCAAAAACCAATAACCAGCGTTGTATTGTTTCGTGGAACGGGTTAGAAAATTGGTGGTAGTTGACGACAGCTAGTAAACTATATTAAATATTCTGCTCTGACTTGGTTCAGGCACCTGAACTGTGTCCAAGTGACCTGAAGCGAAGCAAAAACGTGAAATTAAATAGATAACGGGCCAGTTTTGGGGGCTCGATCGGATTGAGCAGGACCTGAAAGGAGTCTGTCATGGCGTTAAGCGCAGACACACAGACGAGAAGTGTGCGTATGTGTGTGTGTATCGGGCGGGGGGCATGCTGGTCATGTCCCTGAAGGCACACACCCCCATACCAGCCCCCTCAGCCACCCTGCGCTTGGGTGAGAACTCATTTCCCCGTCAATTATTCACCAGATGTTTGTTTAATTTCTTCTTGATAGAGTGTGCCTAATCCTCTGCCACTCTGACCGACGACAGAGGGTGCACGGAGGGGAGGAGGAAGGGGAGCAAACATCAAGCAAATACCAATTTTCTTTAAATAAATAAAAAAAGAGGGAGGGAGAGAAGGAAGGATGGGATAAAGGTTTTCAAAAGCCGGTTGCTACAATGACGAGTAATTCGCATGAATCGGCTGGATGAAAGGATATATTTAGGTCAATGCTGTTCCAGAGAGCTAAAGATTCACTATTTGTAATAATCATTTTCAAGCATAAGAACACCTTCAAGTTTGAAGAAACCAGTGGAGCAGGAGGGCTGATTTACACACCGCTGCCCCCTCCTGGCTAAATCCCATAGACTACCGGGTAATGGCAGAAAGTCTTGTTGGTAAAAGAGGATGATTGAGTCTGCAATCACCCAGACGAGCTCCCAGACACGTCTGACACACCAGCGGGGGGTGCAGACTAGACTGCAGGGCAAAACCTGAGCAAGAGGCTGCGGGGGTTAATATTCAGATCCCATCCTGCCTTTGTGTTTTAGATACAGACACACCTCTTTTCTCATCTTTGTCGGAGAAACACAGAAACCAGAGTGCATGGAGGTGGTTTCCCTGAGGTCCGCAAGCACCAACCACTAACACACCTTCTCTGAAGCCACACCGCTTCCTCTAAAATCGGCACAAAAGGAGTCACTGCAGTGGGACGAAGCCTGAAGAGTCAGAATTAACACACCTACTATGGTACAAACCGGATTCCAAAAAAAAGTTGGGACACTAAAATTGTGAATGAAAACTGAATGCAATGATGTGGAGGTGCCAACATCTAATATTTTATTCAGAATAGAACACAAATCACAGATCAAAAGTTTAAACTGAGAGAATGTTTCATTTTAAGGGAAAAATATGTTGTTTCAAAATTTCATGGCGTCAACAAATCCCAAAAAAGTTGGGACAAGTCCATTTTTACCACTGTGTGTCATCCCCCCTTCTTCTTACAACACTCAACAGACGTCTGGGGACAGAGGAGACCAGTTTCTCAAGTTTAGAAATAGGAATGCTCTCCCATTCATGTCTAATACAGGCCTCTAACTGTTCAATCGTCTTGGGCCTTCTTTGTCGCACCTTCCTCTTTATGATGCACCAAATGTTCTCTATAGGTGAAAGATCTGGACTGCAGGCTGGACATTTCAGTACCGGATCCTTCTCCTACGTAGCCATGATGTTGTGATTGCTGCAGAATGTGGTCTGGCATTATCTTGTTGAAAAATGCAGGGTCTTCCCTGAAAGAGATGACGTCTAGATGGAGCATATGTTGTTCTAGAACCTGAACATAGTTCTCTGCATTAATGGTGCCTTTCCAGACATGCAAGCTGCCCATGCCACAAGCGCTCATGCAACCCCATACCATCAGTGATGCAGGCTTCTGAACGGAGCGTTGATAACAACTTGGGCTATCCTTGTCCTCTCTGGTCCGGATGACATGGCGTCCCAGTGTTCCATAAAGAACTTCAAATCGTGACTCATCTGACCACAGAACAGTCTTCCATTTTGCCACACTCCATTTTAAATGACCCCTGGCCCAGTGCAAACGTCTGAGCTTGTGGAGCTTGCTTAGAAATGGCTTCCTCTTTGCACTGTAGAGTTTCAGCTGGCAACGGCGGATTGTGTTCACTGACAATGCTTTCTGGAAGTATTCCTGAGCCCATTCTGTTATTTCCTTGACAGTGGCATTCCTGTTTGAGGTGCAGTGACGTTTAAGGGCCCGGAGATCACGAGCATCCAGTAGAGTTTTACGGCCTTGACCCTTACACACAGTGATTGTTCCAGATTCTCTGAATCTTTTGATGATGTTATGCACGGTTGATGATGATAACTTAAAAGTCTTTGCTATTTTACGCTGGGTAACACCATTCTGGTATTGCTGCACTATCTTTCTGTGCAACAATGGTGGAATTGGTGATCCTCTTACCATCTTGGCTTCTGAGAGACACTGACACTCTGAGAAGCTCTTTTTATACCCAATCATGTTGTCAATTGACCTAATTAGTGTTAATTGGTCTTCCAGCTGTTAGTTATCAGAATCAGAATCAGGATCAGTTTATTATTGCCATTGTCAAAGAATAAAATTCACTGACTAGGAACTTGCTTTGGCATAAAGGTGCAATAAAAAGAAGTAAAAATAGAATAAAAACACATGAACACACCAACCAATAAACACAATGCAGTACAGCACAATATTCACAATAATATTTACAATAAATGGCAGTGACAAATGGTGCTAGAAGATAAATGGAGTGATGATGTACAGTTTTAGGCCAGTGATAAATGATAAGGCGGAGTTTAACAGTAACAGGATTATGAATGTTCAGAAGACTGACGGCAGATGGAAAGAAACTGTTATATGCTCTATTTCCTTTTTCCAGCTACTTATTGCTACTTGTCCCAACTTATTTGGGATTTGTTGACACTGAAATTTTGAATCAACATATTTTTTCCTTTAAAATGTTACATTATCTCAGATTAAACTTTTGATCTGTCATCTATGTTCTATTATGAATAAAATATTGACATTTGCCATCTCCACATCATTGCATTCAGTTTTTATTCACAATTTGTTTAGTGTCCCAACATTTTTTGGAATCCGGTTTGTACTAGAAGGAAGTGGAGAGAGTACATTTTTACTGAATTAGGCTGAACAAAGTTGAAATGAGTGCAAAATATGTGAAATTAGCTGAAAAAGCTTAAATTGGTTTTAAGAACAGCTAAATAGTAGCTGAAAATTTCAGAAATAAACTGATGGAACATTAGATGATATTAGGGAAGTTTGGAGCACAAAAATGTTGCGGTTAGCAAAAAGAATCTGAAAGGAGCACAAAACAGCTGAAAATAACAGCTAAAATTTGTTGAAATGAGCTACAACATTGTTTAAATTTGCAAAAGGAAGCCGAAAGATGCTGAACTAGAACAAAATGTGAAAGGAGCAGTAAAAAGTTGTAAACAGATCTTAAGATTTGAAGGAGGTAAAATGAGCTCAATCCATTTTCTATTATTAAAAAAAAGTGGCAGAAAAGGCTAAATATTTCAAAAAGCCAAAGTTGCACCAAAACCAAAAGCCCTAATTGTCCTGAAAGAGCTGAACGTTTTGATTCATGAAATATTGAAATAGCTTGAAAACTGCAGGACGAGAAACAGCGAAATCTGTACAGAAGAAAAATGGATCACAACAGAGACTGAACGTTTCGCAAACAATCACACGATTAAATCAAATGAGCCGAAGGTGCAGGTGAGGGTTCACCTGTCTGCTGTACTCACGTGCATGTGGGAGTAGTAGGACTGCTTGCCGGTGTAAAACAGGAAGTGGAAAGGTCGCTTGTCTTCTCCCCACTGCATGGCTTTATGAGGACAGGACAAAATCAGAAATTCACATTCAGAAACACAACAAGGCGTTCAGACGGACACGCCACATACCTCTCTGCTTTGGGAAGATTTCATCAGGATGCTGGGGATAAAAACAGACGCCAGTTTAACAACTTCTGCACTGATCAATGCAACTGAAGGTTTTAAATGTATTCCAAGATGATTTTTAAAGAAAAGTTCTTAAGTGAAAGACAAAAATACCTTCAAGTTGTAGCCTAAGTTTACCATCAGACAATTTAAAAAGGTTATAAAGAAGACAAGAGTCTCACCTTCATGACTGGATGAGCCTGCTTATTAAACAGGCCGGAGGGGAAGAGGTACGCGATGCCTTTCTACAGGGGGAGGGAAAAGAGAAGAAAAATAAATAAATAACTAGACAAATTGCATTTCCTGCAAAAATGGAGTGTGAATGCCTATTGCAGAAGAACTTGCTGAAAAACAGCTAAAAGAAACGCGCTGAAATGTAGCTGAAATGGAAGAACAAACTTAAGTTAGCAGAAGAATCAGTTTTGTGTTGTGTGTTTCCTTGACTGATGAAGCCTTCTGGATGGAAGGTGAAACGTTTCAGCACAAAAAAAGAAACTGCCCAGATGACCTGACTGAAAATTGTTTGACTGCATACCTGGATTAATGAGCATGGACTTTGTTGGCTAGTACCGGTAGAAGAAAGCAGAAATAACACATATTTGCTGAATACAGTTTAAATGAGCAAAAATGAGCACAAAACTTAGCTAATCAGCTAAAATTAGCAAATTAGCAAAAAAAAATCTAAAGAGTAGACAAAAAGGCAAAAAGAAGCTTAACTTATGAGAAAGAAGTGGAAAGAGCTGAAATGTACTAAAGACATGGAATTTTCTGAAAAAGCTAACATTTGCATAAAAACTTTTTAATAGTAGCTGAAACAGCAGAAAAAGCTGAAACTAGCAGAAATAAACCGAAAGGAGCACAATGACCTGAAATTAGCAGAAAGAAGTCAACTCAGCCAAATGTAGCAGGAATTACCAATAAAAACTTAAATCTGGAGCTAAAATTAGCTAAAAATGCTACTAAAAAAGGTAGCTGAAAATGTAGAAGGAGCAGAAAAAAAAACAGAAAAAAACTTGTTTTCTCAGTTAGGCTGAAGGAAACAGAAATGAGCAAAGAAAGTGGAAAGTGCTTGAAAAAAGCTGAAATTAGCACAAAAAACTGCTGAAAAGTAGCTAAAAAGGCAGAAAGAAGCTTAAATTATGAGCAGGAAGTGGAGAGAGCCCACTTTTGATGAATCAGGCTGATAAAAGTTGAAAAGAGTGCAAAAAATGTGGAATTAGCTGATAAAGCTAAAATATGCATAAAACAGCTAAATAGTAGCTGAAATAGCAGAAAAAGCTGAAACTATCTGAAAAAGCTGAAAAGAGCATAACAAGACAAAATTAGCAGAAATAAGTTAATTCAGTTGAAAGTACGGTAGCAGGAATTACCCAAAAAACTTGAGTTTATTTGAAAACGGCAGAAATTAGCTAAAAATGCAAAAAAGGTAGCTGAAAATATAGAACAAGCCTAATTTAACAGTAGAAAACAGAAAGAACACGTTTTCTCAATTTGGCAGAAATGAGCAAAAAAGTGAAAATTATCAACAACAAAAAAGTAGCTGCAAGGTAGCTAAAAAAGCAGAAATAAGCTGAAATTACCAGAAGGTAGTGAAGAGAGCCCAGTTTTGATGAATCAGGCTGATAAAAGTTTAAATGAGTGCAAAAAATGTGAAATTAGCTGATAAAGCTAAACTATGCATAAAACAGCTAAACAGTAACTGAAGTAGCAAAAAAAAAAGCTGAAACTTGCAGAAAGGAGCATAACAAGCTGAAATTAGCAGAAAGTTACAAGAAGCACAAAAATGTAGTTAGCAAAAAGATCCTGAAAGGAGCACAAATCAGTTGGAAAAAAAACACAACAAAAAACAGCTGAAAGTAGCTGGAAAAAAGATACATTTGCAGAAAGAAGCTGAAAGTAGCCAAAGCAGAACAAAATGTGAAAGTAGCTGATAAGAGTTTTAAACATTTATCATATAAAACTTGTTTTATTAATGTACTCTAACAAAATCATTACTCAACTCTCTTTCTAAATTCTCTCTGTATGTAACAATCACTTATCTAAAACAGTGCGTGCATTCGTCTCCTTGACACAGAACAAGGACGCTGGTTGGGCTCACGTTTGATTACAGATAATGTTCTGACATCACGTTCTGGTTTGTTTTGATATTACGTTCTTGTATGTTCATGTGCTATCTGAATCTCACCTTGTCCTACTTTTGAGAGAATAAAATCCCAGCACGCGCTGACCAATTCGGACTTGCTTCAAACAAGCGAGTTTGAAGTGATATCCCCTTTGCAAAGTGTGACCAAATTATAATCATTTCTTGTTTCTTTGTGTGGTTCTCGTTCTAGGTGAAGATGTTTAAATGAAATCCCTATCAGTAGCAGTAAAAGGTTGTAAACACATCTAAAGGTGTTAAGGATGTAAAATGAGCTCAATTAATTTTTACGAGAGGAAAAATGGCAGAAAAGGCTAAATATTTCAAAAAGCTAAAGTTACACCAATACCAAACGTCATAGCAGGATTGTCCTGAAAGAGTTGAACATTTTGATTTATGATTTGTTGAAATAGCTTGAAAACTGCGGGACGAGAAAGATGCTAAAAAATGGACAGAAGAAAAGTGGATCACGAAAGTGTGAAAGCTTCATGAACGATAAATAAATAATAAAACCGAGCTGGCAGTTTGAGATTTCACGGCGATGTGTCCAAACGACTCGGGTCACACGCTGGAGGACGGCGCTGACAGTGACGGGGAAGAGGCGCAAGCTGCTCGCGGGTTCAAGGGAAGGCGGGCGAGACGCTGGTGTTGCCGTGACGTTAGAGGAGACAAAGAAGCAGGAAAAGACACAAGTTTCTGGCGTTGTTGACAGCGAGCGGAGGACAGCGTGGACGTCCAACGGTTCACTCCGAGTTCATCCCCCTCACTGCGTGTGTGCGTTAGCAGGACTACAGATGGCCCTGCAAATCAGTGTGTGAGAAGAGAAGTGTGTTGTCGTCCTGACAGCCTGTTCATCCCTCTTTTCCTCGTCCCCTTTTTATTCCTCCTCCTCTGTCGGCTCAATTAGCGAGGCAGCAGGTGCAGCTCGCAGGAAGCAGGTTGCTGCCTTTAAGGTTGTCAAAACGACGGAAAGCAAGAAGAAAAAGAGACCGGTTTGAGGGGAGGAAAAAAAAAAAGTAATTGTGACTTGTGTGGGAGGCTGGAGGAGGAAGAGGAGTGAGTAGAAGTTAAAGGGTGAATTTCAAAAAAGGGCAAAGTGGAAAACAGATGAACGGCTGTTTGTCTCGAGAGAGAGAGCGGAGACAATATGGGAGGTCCCTCAGGAGCAGAGATGGAGCGACAGAGGAGGAAAGGAGGAGAACCGAGCAGAGAGAAGCTCAGCTGTGTCAGAAAATAATCAAACGTGATGGGAAGATGTGGCTAAAAAGACTTTTTCATTCGGTAGTCTCTTCCAACTTTGTGGTTTGACTTTAGCGGACTCGATCTATCGCGGTTTGTGGACGTACAATCCACAACATTGTACCAAAATTTGTCCAGGACACACAATCGTCAACTTTAATATTACTCACGTGACTGGGACAATACTGGATACTGTACAGTAAAAACTTGACGAAAAAATAAAATAATTCGGACAAGCTTCGCCATTTTTATAGTTTTTTTTTTTTTTCTTAAGCCTTGTACACACGTAGCCTGGTGTTTGAAAAACGAATATCTGCGCAAAAAAAATATCTCTGTACATGTTCGGATATTTAAAATGTTCGTCTACATGTGCCCGTTTATTTTCACCACAGAGCGTTGTAATGAATATGCTGAACCCATAGGTGGCAGTGTAGTGCCGTCACAACCCTTCAACCCAGCCACAACTTCCTGTTATTATTATTTTTTCATTCGTTTGTGTGGACAGACCGCGAGGTTGAACTACTATTAAATACCGTGTTGGAGTACAAAGTTAATAAAACGCAGGAAAATGTCGACTGGGAATCATGTCCGACTGGGAATCATGTCCGACTGGGAATCATGTCAGAGCAGGTATGTTGACATTTTAGCGCTTTTTTCCCCGCCGAGCATTATGTGACGTCAGCACCGCTCCAGCTGGAGCAGAAATGTCCGGTTCTGAAAGTCCACACGCAGACTCGAAAGCGGAGAATTCTCAAATCTCCACTTTGGTTGGAGTTTTTTCATTATTCGTTTATAGTTCCATCAACCGGAGTTCACGTGTGGATGAAAGGCACAATAAACTGTTCGGTTTTACTGATATCCGGCTACGTGTGTACAGGGCCTTAGTAAGCCTCCACTGTATTCCCGCTCATAACGGCCACATTTCCCAGAAGGCAACAGGGCCCCACTTCCTTCTGCTGAATAACCAGAGGTAAAGTTTTGATCTGATCGGCGCCCAGCGGATGCAGAGAAGCCACGCGGCGTCCACCAAACCGGACCAGAAACCGGAGCAGAACCAGACCTCCAGACCCATCGGTGAATCTTGAGAGCTGGTAGCCGGCCACGGGGACTTCTGAGCGTGGACGTGTGCCGAAGGTCTGGAGCCGTTTCTACAGCCCATTGGGAATTTATTTTCATCCAGACTTGGACTCAATTATAAACCAGTTCATAAAAGGTTGTAAATACTGTAGATCTAAAGATTTGAAGGATGTAAAATGAGCTCAATTAATTTTCTATGAGGAAAAATGGTAGAAAAGGCTAAATATTTCAAAAAGCCAAAGTTGCACCAATACCAAAAGTCAAAGCAGGATTGTCCTGAAAGAGCTGAACATTTTTGATTGATGATTTGTTGAAATAGCTTCAAAACTGAGGGACGAGAATGACGCCAAAAAACATAGAGGAAAAATGGGTCACAATTGTGTGAATGCTTCATAAACATTCACACTAGGGATGGCACCGATCCAGTCCAGTAAGGGGTTTCGATACCAGCATAATTTCACGTATCTGACTTTTCCGATCCATCCTGCAGAGATTTCTGATCCATGATGCAGGTCTATATCTGTTGAAACGTCTCCACATGTGATCCCTGCCTGCTGCTCTGCAAGTTGGCATCAAACTATGGAATGGATTTCTTGACGGAGGCGTGTCTCATGAAACCCAGAGTAATAAGACCCGCCTCACATTCAGGAAATCCATTCCATAGTTTGCAGCCAGCTAAAAGGTGAGCATTGAGGACTGAACAGCACTGTGGCTAACAACTAACCAACTTTTCATTGCAACATGTCCGCTGTGTGGAAGTACTTTACACTAGAAACACCGCAAAACAAGACAGTAACGTGGAATGTCTGCAGAGCTGCTGTACTGAGAGAGGGATGCTCCTTTATGACCTACAATACGACAAACTTAAGTTGAAAAAGCACCACATTAAAGAGCACAAGGATTGTTTAGTCAAGCGGGAGAAAGACAAAAGGAACTGGCAAAAATCACTTCTGGAGTTGTTCCAAAAGTAAGGTATACTTCCGCTGGACAACGTGAAAGCTGAAGGGATTACAGAGAAGTTGCTGAACTTCATTGTACTGTACTTGATGACCAACTGCTATCAGTTGTAGAAAACAAAGGATTTCGCAGCTTGATTGAATACTTGCAGCCAATATATAGTTTACCCTCCTAACCTAACCTTATACTTACCGTACCTCAAGTTGCCTTTTTGGACATGCATGCATATAGTTGTACAAATTGTACTTTCCTGTAGAGGAGTTTATTACAGCCTCATATAAAATCAATAATGATGATGACATCGGAACGGTATCGGAATAGTATCTGTATTGACAGATATCCAGATTTAGGGATCTAGATCGGAAGTTAAAAAAATGTGGATCGATGCATCCCCAGTTCACTCAACTGATTTACATTTAGAAATTATTGAGCAATTTTGTGCCCAACTTGCAACATTTTATCCTGGCCCAAAGAACAAAAGTAAAACAATAGACCTCATTTATCTGTGTGGTGTCAAAAAAACTTCCTTTGACCACTGGAAAAGCTGGTGGACACTAAAAATGATTTATCAGACCCCAAATGAGGCTTGAAACTGTGTGTTGAGTAAATAAATTACTAGGGGTGCACCTTATCGGCCTCGATTCCCTTAATTTTGGGAGATTGGTCGATACTTACATGGTAAGTGGACTGTACTTATATAGCGCGTTTCTATCTTATCAAGACACTCAAAGCTCTTTACAACACAATCCGTACCCTCATTTACCCATTCATACAGCAGTCCAGATCTCTACAAAGCTAATTAAACAGACTAATCAGTGCTTTATCAAATTCATACACCGATGGGACACACGTCAGAGGCAATGAGGGTTCAGTGTCTTGCCCAGGTACCCTTCGGCATGTGACTGCTGGTTGATTCGAACCCCCAACTCTTGCATTGGAGGATGACCGCTCTAACCACTCAGGCACAGCTGCCCATGAGAAACCGATTTTACCGATTTTTTTGTAGTTTTAACCAGTTTTAACAACAATTGCCTAAACTTGATTTATATTTCAGAGCACTACCTCACGGCCAGTTAAAACCAGTTTGTATTGTTTCTAGGATATTGTTCAAGGGTATGTTTTTCATTGTGACCTTATAACACCTGACAGTGTCGATTATAAAACAAAATCGGTATTGGCAGGTCAGGCTTTTTAGAGATCAGTGATTTGATTGGCCAGAAAACTGCAATAGGTGCACCCCTATACAGTACATTACTGCTAATTTAGTGCAGAAGAACATTTTTTTAATGTATTTTAAAGGCACAACAGGTAACAAAATCCCTGTTTTTTTTGTGTTTTTTTTAAGTTTTAAAGATGTATTTTTAGGTGTTTGTGTCTGTTTATGACATTTATTTCCTCCCCTGGGGCTATAAACATCCTTTTGATTTTTCCCAGGTCTTTATCGCTGTCACACCAGAGGAGCCTGGACTCCAAAGCAGAGCGCAGGGATTTATCAAGAGCCACACGTCACAGCTCTCCAGTCTTCTCCAATTTTTCCCTCTGCCTCCAAACATCCAGGTTTGGACTGCTGGCCGTCGCTTCGGTTTTCACAGCCCGGCGCTAACAGCTCTCTTCATTATTTGGGAGGAGCCGCAAGGGAACGGCAGCGAAGGACAAGTGGGAAATCAAACTAAATGGTTGGAGCAGAGCGGGCTGAAATTTGGCCAAAAATCCAAAATACGGTGTGCGTTCGAGGGTGTTACTAATATCAATGATGCAGTGAATTAGCCCGAGGTGGCCACACCTGCTGGCTGCTTCTGATGATGATCACCAATCCAGTGAGTCAAAAAGAAACCAACTTTTGCCATTAAATGTCTTCTCTACACATTAATAAAAGAATAAAAGAAGCAATAAAACAACACCATGAGATAAGAAAGCCAAAAATCAAGGTCTGATCAAAACTCTGATGGTGTCACCAGGGTTTAAATGTCTGAGCCAAGACCCCAAACACTCAGTGAGTCAGAAAACATCACATATCAAATTTACCTGCATCACAGATCGACACACAACGAGGCTCGATCGTTCAGTCAAACTGAGACGGAGCTGCAGAATTTCTACATCAATCCCTCAAATAGAGGCTTGATCTGAAGAATAACTAGAGAAATTGCATTTCCTACGAAAATGTAGTTTATTTTATTTATAAAATTTGTTCATTTTAAAATACAATACAAAACAATCCCATAAACGATAACGTACAAAATATAAAAATGAAAGGTA
>JBBPBX010054836.1:12614-23313 GCA_038048925.1 Garcialebias charrua | reverse complement strand
TAGAAATGCTGTTGAGAAATAAAAAAATAAGCAGCTTGGAGATAAAATTGTAAATACCTGTACACTTTGTTGTGTCCAAGTCTCTGCTCTGTTCCTCAAGCTCACATGTTGCTTTAGGTGCAGAAACAAAGGCACGGCCATCATGCTGACAGACAGTGTGACGTGGAGGAGGAAGTCCTTTGCAGACTGGAATGGTCCCGTTCTCAAAGACGGGCTTGTCGTCACAGAACACCTTGGACAAGTTGGCAGCACATCCAGCAGGCTTGCAGTAAAAGACATCCAAGGAACGGTTTCCATCTACAGCATGATGGAGATAAAACACCTGATGTCAAAGTTTGGTTTCTAAAACATGAGAATAATCATAAGATGATATACATGACCTGCTGAGAGTGGTAAACTCTGGGTGTTGATAACAACGTACAGTAACAGGATGTTCCCAGCTGTGGATACAAAAACAGAAAGTAGATCAAGTCCACAGACAGCCTCTGAGTATCACTTAAGGCAGGGGTCACCAAACTTTTTGAGACTGAGCTACTTCAGTGGGACCAAGAGACACGAAGGGCTACTTGTTTGATACAAACAAATTTGCACAGCTCACCTTTAATTATAGAATTGATAATAATACATTTACACACGTGACTACATGACTGCCATTTCTGATGTTCTCTGCATGAGAATGCTCTACCTTGTCCTCCATGCCAGCAGTTCAGATCTGCTCCAGCTTACCTTAGATCTGGGATGAATTCTTCTTTTCTGCACATTATAATTGTTCTGTTTTTGTTGTTGTTTTTTTGTTGTTGTTTTTTTAATAGCAACTGAGTACAGTACCTGGATAACTACTGTTTACTACTGTAAAATTGTAATTCACTGATTAAAATGTTAATTTAAATGAAACTGTTTAGTTAAAATCATAACAGATGACAAAATAAGTGTTAATTGTGCAAAAATATATTACGAAACAATTTATTATAAAATATGTAAAATGTAAAACAAGCTTTATTAATGTACTTTTACTACTATTTATACTGTTTATTAATTACATCATCTCAAGTCAGCAGGAGCAACATCACCATCACCATCATCACAACACAAACTGAGTGATGTAAATTTAATCTGCACTAACATTTTCAATCAGAGCTCAAAATGTTTAACTGTCAAAGAAATGTGCAAGGAAATAAACTAATATCACTCTACAGGCACATTTTGAGAGAGGGCATTTCACAAAAGTCACAGTCAGGCCGTGTGAGACTGAAGGAGGTTCCAACCATTTGTGTTCATCGCCCAGAACCAAATGAGAAGTCCAGCAGAAATTCCACTGACCAGTGATCACACATATTGTTCTAAAGTTCCTGTTTTTAGTTTTCTACATTCACCTTATAATCTAGCTGTTTTTGACATCTTATTTTAATTTGTTTTAAAAAATCTGTTTGCCTCTTTAACTGTCTATTGTTGTCACTGTTGTCATCGCAGGTCAACTACATTCTGTGTAGAAGAGGAAACCTGAAGGACATTGGAGACTGTAAGGTTGTGGCAGGGGAGAGCATGGCCAGACAGCATCGGATGGATGTGTGTAGAATGACTGTTGTTGTGAAGAAGAGAAAAAAGAGTAAAACCAGAGAAGAAGACCAAATGGTGGAAGCTAAAGAAGGAAGAATGTTGTGAGAATGTTGTGAGAAATTCAGAGACGAACTGCTAAAGGCTCTGGGTGGTAAGAAAGAGCTTCCAAGTGACTGGGCTACTACAGCAATTAGATAGACAGGTAGGAAGGTACTTGGTGTGTCTTCTGGACAGAGAATGGATGATAAGGAAACCTGGTGGTGGAATAGTGATGTGCAGGACGCCATTCAAAGAAAGAGATTAGCCAAGACGAAATATGACAGTGAGAGGACTGAAGCGAGGAGACAGGAAAATAAGGAGATGGGACGTAGAGCAAATAGGGAAGCAGAGGGCATACAATGAGTTGTATGGGAGACTGGACACTAAAGAGGGCAAGAAGGACTTGTACCGATTGGCAAGACAGAGGGATCAGGCTGGAAAGGATGTGCAGCAAGTTAGGCTGATAAAATATGGGAATGGTAATGTTCTAACAAGTGAGGAGAGTGTGACAGGAAGATGGAAGGAGTACTTTGAGGAGCTAATGAATGAAGAGAATGAAAGAGAAAGAAGAGTAGAGGTCATAGAATCTGTGGACCAGGAAGTGGGAAAGATTAGTGAGGATGAAGTCCAGAAAGCTCTGAAAAGAATGAAGAAGGGGAAGGCAGTAGGACCTGATGACATACCAGTGGAGGTTTGGAAATTTATTGGAGAGATGGCAGTGAGGTTTTTGACTCAAATATTCAATGGAATATTTGAGGGTGAGAAAATGCCTGAGGAATTCATTCATTCATTCATTCAACCTTTATTTATACAGGCTAGCCTCATGGAGAAGAAGTGTGCTGTGCCAATTTTTAAGAACAAGGGTGGTGTACAGAGTTGTAGCAACTACAGGGGAATTAAGTTGATGAGCCACATGATGAAGATCTGGGAGAGAGTTGTGGAAGCAAGACTTAGACAAGAGGTGACTATCTGTGAGCAGCAGTATGGTTTCATGCCAAGAAAGAGCACCACAGATGCCATCTTTGCTTTGAGGATGTTGATAGAGAAGTACAGAGAGGGTCAGAAAGAACTCCATGTGTGTTTGTGGATTTAAGGCCGGCGCAGAGCTCCGCGCTGGACCGCGCCCCACGCCACGCGCGCGCTGCGCGTGGGGGGTTCACAGCAGAGCACAGCGTGAAGCAGCCTGTGGCTCCAACGTTTTCGCTCCAAATACTTGATGTCATTTGAGCAGAAGCAGGGCGGAGCGTTTAGCTACGGGACAAATTGAGGTCGCTGATTGGTCATTTGCTGACAGCCTACTGATTTGATTGACAGGTCGGGTCTGAGAACAAGTTCATTCATTCCTCCTCATCGGAGGAGGAAGTGAATGGTGACCGCTTCAAGCGATCACTTGACTTTTGGCAAAAAAACAAAAGAAAAGTCCAGATCAGCGATGAAGAAGAGGAATTTAATTCATTTGTGTGTCACACAAAACAGTCCGCCACCAGGGCAGTTTATTGAGAGACACCGCGCGCGCGTGAGCGGTCGTAAAATTTGAGCTTGGCGCGTTCGCGTGAGCGTTCAAAGGCTTGTGCAAGCAGAGCTCGCTCAAGCGTGGCACCGCGTGGCCTCGCGCTAGCGCGGAGCTATGCCTCGCCCTTGAGAAAAAGCATATGACAGGGTGCCAAGAGAGAAGGTTTGGTATTGCATGAGGAACTCTGGAGTGGCAGAAAAGTATGTTAGACTGGTACAGGACATGTATGAGGACAGCAGGACAGTGGTGATATGTGCTGTAGGGGTGACAGATAGCTTCAAGGTGGAGGTGGGAGTGCATCAAGGATTGGCTCTGAGCCCCTTCTTGTTTGCTCTGGTGATGGACCGACTAACAGATGAGGTCAGGCAGGAATCCCCATGGACTATGATATTTGCAGATGACATTGTGATCTGTGGTGAGAACAGGGAAC
The DNA here is from genome assembly GCA_038048925.1 of Garcialebias charrua. Classification (NCBI taxonomy): domain Eukaryota; kingdom Metazoa; phylum Chordata; class Actinopteri; order Cyprinodontiformes; family Rivulidae; genus Garcialebias; species Garcialebias charrua. Next base: position 19,774 of record JBBPBX010054836.1, on the reverse strand, counting down.
AGGTGGAAGAGAACTTGGAGAGGTGGAGGTATGCTCTTGAAAGAAGAGGAATGAAAGTCAGCCGTAGTAAGACCGAGTACCGTACATGTGTATGAATTCATTCATTCATTCATTCATTCAACCTTTATTTATACAGGCTAGCCTCGTTGAGCCACGGGGACTCATTTACAAGAGGGACCTGTCTCACTCACACCCAGGGTCAATTTAGAGTTACCAATCAGCCTAACATGCATGTTTTTGGACTGTGGGAGGAAACCGGAGCACCCGGAGAAAACCCACGCATGCACGGAGAGAACATGCAAACTCCACCCAGAAAGGCCCCCGGACCGGGATTTGAACCGGGGACCTGCTCGCTGAGAAGTAGCAGCTCTACCAGTTGTGCCACCGTGCTGCCCATGAGAATGAGAAGAAGGCCAGTGGAACAGTGAGGCTACAAGGATCAGAGGACACAAACGTGCAGGACTTCAACTACTTGGGGTCTACTGTCCAGGAAAATGGGAAATGCCAGCCAGAAGACACACAACACCCATGGCCTTATTGAAAGACTGTTCAGTAAAGCAGGACAAATTCTCTCTCCCAAAAGAGCCAGACTGGACTCAAAAAACTTTAAAAACCAACTTTTTCTGAACTTGAACAAGAAATTCTTGCTGCAATGTTAAAATGTGTCAGTTCATGGAATGTCAGGAGACAAGAGATGTCTCCAAATGTCTCGACACTCAGGTCCAAGTTTTGAAAACTGTGTCAGGAAGTTAAAATATTGTTCACTATTGACCCACTACAAGGTTGACTAGAGAGTATTTTAACTAGAGTTGATGACAAACTGGAGTTGAAATGATCAGTGTCTATTCCTTTGTCAGATCTAATGCTCCTTTTTTCAGACAGACATTTACTTAAATGTGTTTACTGCAGTTAAAATTGTATAATCAATATAATCATTCCTTATTCTTATTCTTTTGCTTAAAGACATTTAAGTCTGCATGACTGAAATTCTGACACAGAGTCACAAGTCCATGTGTGAATGGTGTCACAGAGTAAACACAATAAAAACATGTATAATCTGCAACATTCCCTGATGCATGCTCAATAATCCAGGTAGAAAAATCTAAAAAAGCTAAGTCTGGTCCTCTGGACATTCAAAAAACAAAACAAAACAAGCAAAAAAACTGTAGAAACGTTTCGTCTTTCGTCCGAAAGACTTCCTCAGTCTGAGCTGCTGTATTCAGCTCAGTCTTATAAATAGCACCCTCTCACAGTGGATCAACCAGTTGGCTGATGACAGCTGAAACCAGCTGCTCACATGATCAAGGAGGACCATCAGCCTAACGATGGATCGTTAGCACCCTGATGGTTGTTTGCTATTCACAGAGGGCTGAGTGATACTAGCAATAACAGCATTGTAAGAGGGGGACAGTTGAACCCGGAGGCCTCCACCCCTGTTTAATGATGGACGGTTTCTTTTCACAAAGATGGCCTCCTTTACTCCTCTCTCAAACCATCGTTCCTCTCTATCAAGGATGTGAACATCTTCATCCCTGAAAGAGTGACCGCTGGCGTGGAGATGAGTGTAGACCGCAGAGTCCTGACCTGACACTTCAAGTTCACACGAGAAGATGTAAAAAATGGCAGGTTGGCTTTCTTGGACTGTGAGGTCTCAGTTTCTGATAGAGGAAATTTGCAAACTGAGGTGTACCGCAAACCCACCCACACAGACCAGTATTTACAGTTTGACTCCCATCACCCTCTGGAGCACAAGTTAGGAGTCATCAGGACTCTGTACCACAGAGCAGACAGCGTCCCCACTAACTCAGGAGCCAGACAGAAGGAGAAATCACACACAAAACAGGCTCTAGAGAAATGTGGATATCCTAACTGGGCCTTCCTGAAAGCAGAGAAGAAACCCAAACAGGACTCCAGCCAGCCATCAGGTGAAAAGAAGGAACCCAGACCCAGACCAGTGGTCATTCCGTATGTTGCGGGAGTTTCAGAGACATTGAGACGTTTATTTTCTAAACACAACGTCCCAGTGGCTTTTAAACCCCAAAATACATTACGGCAAAGACTGGTTCATCCCAAAGATCCAGTCCCCCGGCACAAACAGAGTAATATTGTGTATGCTGTTCAGTGTCAGGAGGGCTGTGATCAGTCTTATATCGGGGAAACTAAACAGCCACTGGCCAAAAGGATGGCCCAGCACAGAAGATCAACATCATCAGGTCAGGACTCTGCGGTCTACACTCATCTCCAGGCCAGCGGTCACTCTTTCAAGGATGAAGATGTTCACATCCTTGATAGAGAGGAACGATGGTTTGAGAGAGGAGTAAAGGAGGCCATCTTTGTGAAAAGAAACCGTCCATCATTAAACAGAGGTGGAGGCCTCCGGGTTCAACTGTCCCCTCTTACAATGCTGTTATTGCTAGTATCACTCAGCCCTCTGTGAATAGCAAACAACCATCAGGGTGCTAACGATCCATCGTTAGGCTGATGGTCCTCCTTGATCATGTGAGCAGGCTGTCATCAGCCAACTGGTTGATCCACTGTGAGAGGGTGCTATTTATAAGACTGAGCTGAATACAGCAGCTCAGACTGAGGAAGTCTTTCAGACGAAACGTTTCTACAAATTTTTTTGCTTTGTTTTTTGTTTTTTGAATGTCCAGAGGACCAGACTTAGCTTTTTTAGAATCTGCAACATTGTTCATTAAAATGACTCAACACTATTAATGTATTACAGAAAATATACATACACTAACATTACGCACACTTAATGATATTGTAGACCATTGAATTACGTAATACATTCAGCCAGTACTTTTACTTTAATACTTTTAAGTAGTTTTAAAAGCAAGTACCGGTACTTATTTACATTTACTTAAGTAAAAATCTTAATATGGTACTTCTATATTTACTAGAGTACATTTTTGTCTGTTTATTTGTACTTTTACTTAAGTACAGTGTTGGAGTATTTTTCCCACCACTGGGACACATACCATTCATGCCAGTCATCAGTCCAGATGTTTGGATCATATTGTCTCCACACCTGAAGGAAGAGTTCATCAAATTAATAAAAACAGACAGTTATTTCTTACTTATTCTATGATTTTTACAGCCGTAAAATGTTTGCTTTTTATTTTTTTACAATTAAGTATTAGGCTCTCAGTATTATCTGTCATGACCCCCCTGACCCAAAAATGGAAGAAGCGAGTAAAAGATAATGAATGGATGGATTGATATTATCTGTCATGTTCAGAGCTGCCTACAGCACGAGGGCACGTTGAAATAAATGTTTTTTGGAGAACGGGCTCCATCTTCGTGTCTTGTTTAGTTATAAAGTTGACAACATGTAGGTTAATTCTGATTATGAAATCTGGACGATGTTACCTGGGGATGAAAACGCGTGCGCGATCGGCTTCTCTTCAAATAACTTGTTTTCCGGCTCCAGTCCCGGAGGAACGTCTCAAAAGTTTTGACTAAGCGTGTTGTTGCATAGACGAACTTCTACGGAGCCCCCCAGGGGACGTGGAAAAAAAATTTTTTCTTTGCTTGCGAGGTAACGCAAAACCTTTTGCGTGGGAACGCAAAACCCTTTGCGTTCCCACGCAAAAGGTTTTGCTTTACAGACACCATGGGAGGGTTTCCTTTAAAACGAATGTGGACTCAGTAATGAAAGCATGTCACTGTGGCGCAACCAGTAACGCATCAGCTTGCTGCTCTAAAGGTCATGAGATCGATTCCCAGACGGGACAACATTTTTTTTTTTTTTAGATTATTTATTCATTCCAGATTAAGAAAACAGAAGAAAACTATTTACAAAACAACAATAAAAACTTTCAATTATATAATCATTCCTCTTTCTTATTTTGCTTAATGTCACAGAATAAACAATAAAAACCTGTATTATCTGCAGCATTGTTGTTTGTGGCTCAACATTACGACAATGGAGCAGACAGTACCCTCAATTTAATTGAATTTCGAAATCATATATATCAAATATAAGGATGTCCAGTGTGTGCTGCAGTGGTAAAAGTAATTTTCCGTTGTATATTTCACGTTCAAGCTCCGTGGAATCAGCTGCGCTCTGTTTGTCCCTCTGAACTTGTGATTCTGTGTCAGAATTTCAGGGATAAGTTAAAAACCATTAAGCAAAATAAGAAAGAGGAATGATTATATAATTGAACGTTTTTATTGTTGTTTTGTAAATAGTTTTCTTCTGTTTTCTTAATCTGGAATGAATAAATAATCTAAAAAAAAAAAATGTTGTCCCGTCTGGGAATCGATCTCGTGACCTTTGGAGCGGCAAGCTGATGCGTTACTGGTTGCGCCACAGTGACATGCTTTCATTACTGAGTCCACATTCCTTTTAAAGGAACCCCTCCCATGGTGTCTGTAAAGCAAAACCTTTTGCGTGGGAACGCAAAGGGTTTTGCGTTCCCACGCAAAAGGTTTTGCGTTACCTCGCAATAGTTTTGCGTGCACACGCAAACATTTGCGTGCTCACGCAAAGAAAAAAAATATTTTCCACGTCCCCTGGGGGGCTCCGTAAACTGCAGATCTCTCCCGGGAAAAAATCAGACGCTTTTATCAACCTCAAGGTTTGGACTCCAGATCCAGTCTGCTCACTTTAGTGCGCGCACTACAACTGTGTGATTCATCATCTGTTGGGGGCGGGGCGTTGGTGGAAATGACCAGAACGTGTCTGTCATTTAGCCATACTGTCACACACATAGAGGCGTGTTCCTGACACAGCGGGAGATTTAAATCCGGTCCAAACTTGAATTCATTGATAAAACAACAAACAAAACCCACTCAGTATATTATATAACTACGGGGGAAGAATTTCAAATGACTTTTATTTCAGTTAAAGATGTTCCTTCAGTGCACACATTAATTCATTCAATCTTTATTTATGCAGGTTAATCCCAGTGAGCCCCGGGCTCATTTACAAGAGACTTGATTTTAACAAAGTGGGACAACAACAGTGGACATTGAAAGACAAAGGATGCGTGCAAACTGAGAATTTATTTTTAACAAGTGACAATATAATGATATCTAAAGGAAAAAAGTTACATTTTAAGTCGATACGGAAAACTAATCAACATATGTACAGAATTGTACGAGACAGACATGTGAAAACAATGTCCCCGAGTTCTGGGATTTGAAACGGCAAAATCTACTCCCGCTACCGGTTAATGACTCATGGCGTGTGTTTCCTGCCACAACAGAGACACTGCAGCATACATGTCAAGCAAACCTGAAGAGGACATTACATTACTGTAACAAGAGCAACACATTTCCATGCTCATAAACATAAACTGTCAGAAACATTGTGGATATCATTTAAGACTACCCAACATCTTTGCAGCTTACACAGTGTCTCTGGGACACAATTTAATGTGTCCAGTAAATCTTAGATACAGTAATTTGAATGCAAAGTGTAATAGAATAATGCGGTTGGTAAGGTATTTAAACACTTACTGATCCACCATTATTGTAGATGCGCAGTTTATGAGCAGAGTTTAACTGCACAAACTGCCACCAATGCGCGAGTTCTTCCTTTTTCCGATACTAAATTGTTTTTACTGTGATTAGACAAGAATGTAATTTCACAAGAGGCTCAACTTATGTTGGTCTACCAGAAAAATAGACCTTTTATTGAAACTATCACAAAAATTACATTAAACATTTGTATCGATATTAGCTCTGATTTAATAACTACGTTGACAAGAATTCAAATTAAAACAAACAGACAATTTAAACTTAACTGTTGGCACATTACTTGACAGATTAAATGCTTATGAAAAATAAGAAATAGGAGGAAGGAGTACTGGAGCTAAGTTAACTAAAGTTGTTTACTTTGAACCAACCAGGGTGGCAAGCTTTCCCATACGGATCTTAGCTGTACTTCCGACACGTGCAGCATACAAACAACGCCTCTTTACCTGGTGACGAGACGTCTTGCGAGGTGAGGACTGAGAAGTTTGTGGACACTAACGGACTGTGTTGTCCAGTGAGCGTCCAGATGACTTCGTGCGTGTATGACTGGGTCAGACGAGCGGGAGCACGCTTTCACCGGCAGGAACAGACTCCAATCGCACTGGTTGAACTTTCAAAGTAAAACTTCAGAAAACAAATTCTTCAGAAAGGAGTGAATGGATCAAAGTAAGGCTTTACTATGATCCCAGCTGAGACGTGGGTCGTTGACACATGACCGGGCCGTCTCCAGCTTTCCAGAGGGAAGCAAGTTGTCAGTTCGTTCTCCTCGAAACTCTAAAAACAAATGCAGGAAGTGCCCATTTATAGGGAGGCGGGATCTGACCCACCTCCTTAATAACTATTGGCTGGTTTTAACAAAATAAAAGATGGAAGTTTAATTCCATAGGCAGAAAGACTCTTGACGGACAACAGGAAAACTGTTTACATAAACGACCAGGTGGACTGTCCTGTTGAGTCTAGCTTGAAGACAAAACAAGAGAAGGAAGAGAACAGCTCTTACCCTGACTTCTGCCTTAGCGACAGAGTCTGCTTGCTTTTGCAGAAATAAAACCAGCAGAAGGTCACAGTCATGCAAGTAACAGATCATCATTAAAAATGACAAAAATATACTGTAGATCAATTCTGAATTAACACACATTAAAGAGAAAGTTCAATCTGATTAATTAGTGTCCATTAATTCATAATAATTGTTAACCAAAATAGTGTTTACTCGTCTCCTTGAAGGCTTCAAGAAGGTGTAACACTGAGAGTTTCAGAGAGATGCAGAGAGGTGTACTTGAAGGTCAAGCCTAAAATAACAGAGGCTAGGTGTATCACTACAGTCCCCCTTTTTGGAAGTCATCGCCTGTCCTTGGAGATGAGTTCCAACACGAAAGGATACCACCGAATGTCTCTGACCTCTATGCAATCCAGCAAGTGGAAAAAAAAATCAAAAAAAGTTCAAAATTATACTCCCATAATGTTTTGGAAATTCCATACTGTTCGTAGGTAATCCCTTTGCGGTAAGCTTTCAATCCTTTGGAAAACACGTCTCGAAGGACCTGTCCTGGAGCAGGAACACTGCAGCACTGGCCAAGAAGGCTCACCAGCGTCTCTACTTTCTCCGCAAGCTGAAAAGGGCTGGAGCTTCAACCCCCATCATGTGCACCTTCTACAGGGGTGCCATAGAAAGT
>JBBPBX010054836.1:0-12561 GCA_038048925.1 Garcialebias charrua | reverse complement strand
TCATTCATTCATTCATTCAACCTTTATTTATACAGGCTAGCCTCGTTGAGTCACGGGGACTCATTTACAAGAGGGACCTGTCTCACTCACACCAAACAACCATCCACTCTCACACTCACACCTAGGGTCAATTTAGAGTCACCAATCAGCCTAACAAGCATGTTTTTTGGTCTGTGGGAGGAAACCGGAGTACCCGGAGGAAACCCACGCATGCACGGGGAGAACATGCAAACTCCACCCAGAAAGGCCCCGGACCGGGATTTGAACCGGCAACCTTCTCGCTGAGAGGCAGCAGCTCTACCAGTTGTGCCACCGTGCTGCCCAAATCATGCCGCAAGAGCCTCCAGCGCATCGTGAGAGCAGCTGAGAAGATCGTCGGCACCTCCTTGCCCTCACTGCAGGACTTACACAGCAAACGCCTCACTCGGAAAGCCCACTGCATGGCAGGTGATCCCACACACCCACTACACAGCCGCTTTAGACTGCTGCCATCAGGGAGGAGACTGAGGAGTCTCCAGGCTCGAACCAGCAGACTGAGAGACAGCTCTGTTCATCAGGCAGTCAGAATGCTAAACACTCTGCCTGCTCTGCCTCCCCTCCCATTTGAACTGCCTTAACACAAAAAACTTTCTCACACATTACCACTCAACACAAAGTTTTTAACACTGGACCCTGTGTCATCAAACGGGTTATTCACTAAACTCTCGGTCATGTGCTCATTCAGTTTGCACTACTTCTCATATTTGCACTAATGTTTGTATTACATTACTGCCTATAGTCATACTACTGTTTACATTCACTGTTTACATTTATTAATACGGTTTACATTTATTACTACTGTTTTACATTTATTACTACTGTTTACATTTACACTACTTTTATATCTACACTACTGCTGATACATATACAGTATTCTCTGACTAGCCTTATCTAAGGATGCCAAATGTGCCTTATGTGCCTTACTGCATATGCCACTTTGCCTCTATACCAACATCAACTACCTCATACATATACTGTGTACATTAACTCATATGCTGCTGTGCCACTCTTTGCAAATGTCAATGCTAGAACCTTCAGTTTATTTTATAGATATACTTTTTATACTTTTTATACTACTATGAAAAAACTCAGGACAGTATTACACTTTTATTATTTCATTTTATGCTTATGTTCATTGGGTGTTTGGTGTTTTAGGGGTGTTTGGTGTTTCAGTGTTGGTGTAAATTTTCATACTTTTATACTACTATGAAAAAACTCAGGACAGTGTTACACTTTTACTATTTTATGCTTATGTTTATTAAATGTTTTAGTGTTTAGTGTTTAGATGGTTACTGTTGCACCGAGGGACTGAGAGAAACGCAATTTCAATCCTGTGTATGTCCTGTACATATTGCAGTTTTGACAATAAAGTTGACTTTGACTTATCTGTCCATGCTGATGATCTCATGCTATTCGTACCCACCCGCTCACCACAGACTCATGTTCGGGCTGCTGTTATGCCGTATTGTTTTGCATTATTAGCGTTTAGCGTATATCTTACATCCTTATTTACTTTTTACGCATTATATTTTTGTTATTGTTGGATGTAACTGGGACCCTGTGTGTACATAATTTTGTTCCATCTCATGTGTCACATGTGATGAGAAGAACAACATACTTGAAATTGAACTTGAACCTCTTTACTTTAATCTGGGTCATACAAATATCCAATTAAATTGGCAGGAACACGAATAAAAGTCTGTGCTCTTTCTCTCTCCCGTTGTACAGGGATTTCTAATAAACCGATCATATCAGTGTGTGATCGTCCACAAGCCAGATTAAACAATAAACTGATTTATTACTGAGGGAATGTTGATGATGTCACAATTTATAGTTAGCTATAAAAACAGTTAACCACAAATAGGACTGATTTATCCATTATGGCGAATAACACAAAGGAGACGTTCAACACGCACCACGCTTGCTTTCAGCCCGGCTGAGTTCTGCGCCTATGGGTAAAAATTCCGGTCATAAATAAATTGTACATGTAAATTAGTTCTGCCCTCCAGAAGCAAGTCCAGCAGACAGAGAGCATCTTAAGGTTCCCCCATGGAACCAAGTCAACACCAAGCAGGTCCACAGAGTTCAGTCCAATCAGGCAGATTCATTCATTCATTCAACCTTTATTTAAACAGATAAATCACATTGAGCCTCGAAGACTCATTTACAAGTGAGATCTGTTGGACAGACACTAAAAGTGGTGAAAAATGACACATAGGGTTTGGAGACAACAAAAAAATCCCAACACATTTTTGACCTCTGCGGTGTGGACTCAAGAGCGGTGAGCAGCCATAGACAGAACACAGAGGCACTGCAGAGTCCAGATAAAATCACTCAGTTCATATACAGTAGTTCCCTCTGGAGAGATCTGTGCACACAAAAGTCCGTGGAATTCCTCAGTAGAAGAGTTGGGAATGTTGAGAGAGCGTCAGCATTAGCAGGTATAGTTAGCAGACCCCGCCAACTGCCCGATGGTAACAATGACCTCAGCAGCACTAACTTTTCCATGTTGAAGTAAAGTGTTGCCATTTGATTCTTCACCTCCGTGAGTTCTGCTAAAGATTTAAAAAGACACATTGAAATACAAACATATACATTTATGCATGTCTGTCTCATTAATTTTAGTCTTCACTGACCTCTCGTTGAGGTCATTATCAACATGAATATGTCACATTAAACATATTAAGATGAGTTACAAATAGAACAATACCCTGGCCAGGATTTGAGTTTGGCTCTTGGGTTCGTCTCTTTTTGAAGAAATATATTACAACTGCCAGCACCGTTCCACCTGTGATATCAAAAATATGATTTAGGACAAGCACAACAATTACAAATGGAGAACATAAAATTAAGATCTCACCTGACAGACTTTGCAAGAATATTTTATGTCTCAGCAAAGCAGAAAGCAAAGCAGCAAAGTAGAAAAGGTTGGGTTAGTAGCAACAAGCCAGCCTTTCTAAAATCCACCTCTTTATGCAGTTAAAGTTGTTGTTACTGCTCTTTATTTTTGTTGTTGTTTATTTGTATATTGATGGCTTGCTTTGTTCTTTGTGTGCTCAGTCAGAAACAGAAAAAAAACCCACTGAGTATAAAGTATCACAGCACAAAATGATTATAACTCACCAAATAGGACCACTGATAAAACACTAGCTGTGGACGACTTCGGGTTTGGCTCGCCAGTTGGAGCGGCTTGTGATGATGGAGTCGCTTAAGGAACAAAGAAAAAGTCCAATGAATGGTCAGTAAAAAAGGTGAGCAGCACTTTTTAATGTCTGTATAGACGGGAAACACTCACCAAGAAATGAACAGATGTTATCATTCTCTAGATGACAAAACAAGAAAATAATAGGAAGTGTTATTAGGCACCATCATTACTTGACATAAAAACTTTGTGTATTCCATAAAATCACACTCTGTCTGAGCCACCTTTCAGTCAAATCAGGGAAATAAAGGAGATTTGCCAAAAATAAAAGCACTCTCAGTTTCTGTATCCTTCCTTTTATTTGCCCTGTAGCCAACATCAAAAATGCTGGTTGGTTTAAAACCAATCATATCTGAATAATTATTCATATTTTACATTTATCCACAAGTCACAATTTGATTTAAACTAACAATGAACTATAAATGTCGTAATTTTATGGTTTGGGCCACATTAACGACCGACTTAAGTGATCATTTACCAGTTTTCACAATCTATAAAAATGATCAAAGCATCACAAAAGCAGTAGCCTGGTTGATACCAGACCCATGTCCTTCACTTCGCTTTGGACTAGGGTCTGGCATCTCTGCCATAGACAACGATTTCTCCTGGAGATTTTTGAATGGACCAATCAGAGAACAGGAGGCAGAGTTTTGTTAGTTTAGCCTGACGAGGTCCAGGCTATCAGATAAATTGCTCAGAAACCACTCGGTGGATATTTTTTCTGCCACCAGTGTGTAATTATATGTCTTTAATTTACTGACTGTTGGCCTAGATGAAACATTTGAGATAAAATTCGATTTTTTATCATTTATTTTCGTAGCGCACCCGAGGCTGTTTGGAAAATATCAAACCGAAACTATTTAATATCCAGCAGATTTGACCATTTCGTGAATTGATTTAGGAACTGTTAAGCTCAGGAACACTTCTGATATAACGTCAGCTATGAACTATATTTTTTCTCAGCAGAGAAATAATAGTTTTTTACCTTGTTTTGATGAAAATTCGTTCGTGGCGGCAGCCATTTTGAATGACGACGTCAGTCGACATCGTTCAAAACTCCGCCTTCTGCTCTCTGATTGCTCAGGAACACTTCTGATATAACGTCAGCTATGAAATCTATTTTTTCTCAGCAGAGAAATAATAGTTTTTTACCTTGTTTTATTGAAAATTCCTTCGTGGCGGCAGCCATTTTGAATGACGACGTCAGTCGACGTCGTTCAAAACTCCGCCTTCTGTTCTCTGATTGGTCCGGTCAAAACCTACCGGAGACATCCTTGTGGATGGGAGAAATGCCAGACCCAGCAGTGAAGGGAAATGAGAATTGAGCGGAGCTGCGTAGGAATGGCGAGGGCCAGGCTACAAAAGCAGTTACAATGAAGAAAAAGATCATAAACACGTCAGTTATTTGTTCCATTATTTCCATGAGAGCCATTGATGTAGAGTTTTGGAGGCGGCCGTGGTGTGGGGGCGGCCGTGGTGTAGTGGTAATGGCAGTCGACGCCTGATCGGAAGGTTGGAGGTTCGAATCCCGCATCCGCCCATGTGTCATTGTGTCCCTGGGCAAGACACTTAACCCCGAGTTGCTCCCGGTAGGTCTGGATGGCGCCTTGCAAGGCAGGCTACCACTACCGGTGTATGAATGTGTGAATGAATGGGTGGATGGCTTATTGTAAAGCGCTTTGGGGCTCCTCACAGGGGGCTGGAAAGCGCTATATAAATAAGCACCATTTACCAAAAAGAGTTTTGGAAAAATTGAAAGAGGATCTGGATAAACAAGACTGGAGTGATGTGTATGTTGATGATGCGAACAGAGCATATGATGAGTTTATGAATATCTTGGAAGCTCTGTATGAAAAGAATTGTGTGCAAACAAATTACACAAAGAGAAATACGATTGATCAACCATGGATGACAAAAAGGTTGAGAAATGCTTGTAAAAAAAAATTTTTTAATTTGTATTCATGTTTCTTGAAATTGCGAAGTCAGAGCGCTGAAGAAAAATATAAAAAGTATAAAAATAAATTAGTAGGGATTATAATAATAATAATAATAATAATAATAATAATGAATTCAATTTATAATGCACTTTTCATTAATAAAAATCTCAAAGTGCTACAATGTGTAACAAGGTAAAGGTAAAAAATAAAACAAGTGATAAAATCAAATAAAATCTATAATAATATCGACTAAGATCAAAGATAAAATCATGTAGATTTAGGCTTGCTTAAAAAATAAATAAAATAAAACAAGTGATAAAATCAAGTAAAATCAATAAAGATAACAGCTAAGATCAAAGATAAAATCATGTGAAAGCAGAATAGGCTTGCTTAAAAAGAAAAGTCTTAATGCCGCTTTTAAAGTCAACCAGTGACTGTGGAGCTCTCAGGTCGTCAGGGAGGGAGTTCCACAGGCGGGGGGCAGCCACACAGAATGCTCGGTCTCCCATGGTCCTCAATTTGGTCCGAGGAATATGAAGTAAATTACTGTTCTGTGATCGTAGAGACCGGGTGGATGAATATGGTGCAAGAATGTCCTTTAGATAGTCAGGTGAAGTTCCGTGCAAGCATTGATGGGTAATGAGAGCAGTTTTATATTGAATTCTGTAGGTGACAGGAAGCCAATGGAGGTTATGGAGAATGGGTGTAATATGATCAAATTTGCGAACTCTCAACAGAATCCTAGCTGCACTGTTTTGAATATATTGAAGCTTCTGAATGTTTTTGCCAGGGATACCAATAAACAGGGAGTTGCAGTAGTCGAGCCTGGAGGAGACAAAGGCATGGACAAGTTTCTCAGCATCAGGAAAAGTCAGAGATGGGCGAAGTCTGGAGATGTTTCGGAGATGGAAGAAGCAGGTTTTAAACAGATGCTTAATGTGATTTTCAAATGTGAGATGAGAGTCCATTTTTATTCCAAGATTTGTAACAGAGGTGGAGAGGGGGATGTCTTGACCAGAGAAGGAGATTGTTGTTAAAGTTGATGTTTGTACCTGGTGAGGGGTGCCGATCAAAATGGCCTCGGTCTTGGAGCAGTTCAGTTGAAGAAAGTTTTGATTCATCCATGCCTTTATTTCCTCCAGGCAGGCAGAGAGAGCAGTGAGTGCAGTGAGAGCAGTGAGTGAAGATGGAGATAGGGATGATGATGATGCTCCAGTCCTGATGTAAAGTTGTGTGTCGTCGGCATAGCAGTGAAAGGAAATGTTGAACTGATTAATAATTTGACCCAAAGGCAGCATGTAAAGGGAAAACAGCAGGGGCCCCAGAACCGACCCCTGAGGTACACCACAGGAGACACCGACTGTCTGGGAAGTGGCATTGCCAAGACTGACACATTCCAGCCTATTGGAGAGGAAAGATCTGAACCAGTCCAGGACAGTGTCACAGAGACCGACCTCCACATGAAGACGGTGGAGGAGGATACTATGGTCCACAGTGTCGAAGGCTGCAGTGAGGTCAAGGATAAGGAAACATAAGAAAGAATATTATAGTAAATTATTAGATAAAAGTAATGGTGATATGAAAGCAACATGGCGAGTAATGAATAGTGTCCTGAAGAATCATAAAGCAAAAACTGGTATTTCAAAATATTTTGTAAAAGACAACGATGAAATTCATGATGAAAATGAAATTGTAAATGGATTTAATCAATATTTTGTGAATGTTGGATCAAGCCTTGCAGCTAAGATACCAAAAGTAGATAAAAATGTGATCCACTCAATTACAGGTTGTGCAAATAGTATTTTTCTAAATGGAACTAACAAAGAGGAAATAATGAATGTAGTAAAACATCTTACAGACAAGAGATCAAAAGACTGGGTGGACATGGATATGATGTTTGTGAAGGACATAATGAGCCATGTTATTGAGCCGTTCACATACATATGTAATTTATCATTTTCAACAGGAATATTTCCAGATAATATGAAAGTAGCTAAGGTCGTTCCTCTTTTTAAAAATGGTGATAAATGTGTGTTCAACAATTATAGACCTATATCCTTGTTACCACAGTTTTCAAAAATTCTTGAAAAACTATTTGTAAACAGACTAGACCAATTTATAGATAAACAAAATATTCTAAGCAACAGTCAGTATGGGTTTAGATCAAAAAACTCTACATCAATGGCTCTCATGGAATTAATGGAACAAATAACTACTGCTGTCGATCAAAAACAATATTGTATCAGTATTTTTGTTGATTTAAAAAAAGCATTCGATACTATTGATCACACCATTCTCCTTGAAAAACTGAACAAATATGGTATTAGAGGACCAGCATTACAGTGGGTATCTAGCTACTTAAAAGATAGGAAACAATTTGTACAAATAAATGATGTAAGATCTGACCTCTGTAATATCACATGTGGAGTTCCCCAAGGCTCTGTACTTGGACCAAAGCTATTTATTTTATATGTGAATGACTTGGTAAATGTGTCAGGACTCCTTAAATGTGTACTTTTTGCTGATGATACCACATTTTTCTGTTTAGGTGAAGATATAGAACAAATGTTGGAATTGATAAAGACAGAATTTGCCAAGATACAAACTTGGTTTAAAATAAATAAATTATCATTAAATCTAGAAAAAACTAATTACATGATATTCAGTAATAAAAAGAAAACTGTTGATGTTCCACTCAAAATTGAGGGTGTTGAGATTTGTAGAGTGAGTGAGGTTAAGTTCCTGTGTTTTTTCACCACAGTTCGTTAGCTAAACATGTGGACACACGTTTCCGATCATTTTTATGCACTCATAAGCAGTTTTTCGATGAAAAACGAGTGTTTGTAGTCGCGCTAGCAAAACCGTTCCAATTTACGAGCGAATTTCCGGACTTACGAGAAGCGTGGCGGCCGTTCCAAATTACGAGATTTCCGGTTTACGAGCGCCTCGTTGTAACGGATCTCGCTCGTAAATCGGGGACTACCTGTACAGTATTCTGGAATTGTAATTTGGTCATATTTTATTACCACAAACACTACTGTTTCGTGCCTGTAATCAGAATTGTACAGTATAAATCTAAAAATAAATTAAAAATATGTTGACGCTTTCAATTATACGAATGCATTTCGTCCACCGCCTTTCTTGTCAAATTTCCAAACTAAAATCATCTTATAATGAAACATGTTGGGACTGGGAGTTACAGCCAGTGTGGTCATAAATCTCAGAAGATCTCATGATGAGTTCTGGACGACTCTCAGCCACAACCAATTCAATTCAGTTTATTTATATAGCGCCAAGTCACAACAGAAGTCACAACAGGATGAACAGAAACATTCAGAAACCGGAGGACCGCTGCCTGGAGCTTCGAGCTGGGCCAAGGCCGTGAGCAAACCGGAGGACCGCTGCCTGGAACTGGGCTGGCGTCGGAGCAAAGCCTGGAGCTACGTGCTGTGCTAACTGGGCTAACATCAGAGCTGCGGAGACCGGAGGAGGCCAAGCGCCGTGCGTGAACCGGAGGACCGCCGTCTAAGCCGGGCTAATGAGCAAACCTCTTCGGACAACAGATCTGATTGCTGTAGGCTGCTGAGACCGTGAGTTCTGATCTAATAACTGCTGATCTGGGTGCTGCACTGCTGGGCCACAGCCACCATCGTTAGGCCTGTGAGCCTCGTGGAAGGGCCACGTGGTTCAGCAAACAAACCAGAGACCTGCTACCATTAGATTACAAGCTCTGTAAGTATGACGAAAGGTAAAGGACCAAAGTCACCAGACTCTGTAAATACGAGAAATAGAGGACAAAAGTCACCAGACCTGGAGGGAAACCACTCAGATATGCAAGACTTTAAAGTATCACTCAACTTTATGAGTGGACAAATAGAAAATTTAACAAAAAAAATGGATTCCCAAGCAGGTCTGGTTAAAGAAATAAGAGAACTAAAAGATCTAATAATTAGCAAAGACAATAAAATTGCTGAACTAGAACGAAAAATAGAGGACTTAGAACTACTGTATACACAAAGCAAGACAATGTGGTGATCTCGAGACTTGATGTTAGTAAGTGTCAGACATATGCAAGATCTCTTACCAACAAAGACCCAACTGAGAATGCATCTCAGGAAGAACAAGAGACTCTGGAGGAACATGTAGTTACTTTCTTACAGGAAAAGAACATTAACATAAACTATGGGGACATTTCGTTCTGTCACACCCTGCCCAGTAATTCACCAAGATTCAAACCGTCAGTAGTCGTCAAGTTCATTGGCAGGTATACAAAAGACTATGTTATGCAAAATAGAAGAAATCTGAAGGGATCAAACGTTTACATAAATGAACATCTTACCAAAAAAAATGGAAAAATTGCAAAGGAAGCAAGGTGGTTAAAAAACAAAAACAAAATAGCATCAACATGGACAAGAAATGGATACGTCTTTATCAAAACAAAGGATGGGTCTCAGCCTAAAATGATAAAAGAGCTGACGGATCTGGATGAACACAGGGGATGAAAAATTACAAATGGATAAAATATACAGTGAAATGAACAAATACATTAGAACATGACAACATACGAAGACTCAGAACCTAAAATATATAATGTTGAAAATGTGATTGATGCAAATTTTTTCCCTGTAATAAAAGATAGCGAATATTATAATGAAGAGCAGTTTAATGACATCAATATATCAAATGGAGTTCTCTCTATTATTCACTTTAATAGCAGAAGTATAAATGCAAACATATCCAAAATAACAGATTACTTAAAACAGTTAAATAGAACTTTTACAATAATAGCGCTGTCAGAGACATGGCTCAATGATGATAACACAAGTAATATTCACATCGAGGGGTATGAATTATATCATATGAACAGAAATAATAAAAGAGGTGGTGGAGTCGCTCTATTTGTCAATAATGAAATAAAATGTAAATTAAATAGTGAAATGTCAATAATAGTTGATAATATTATGGAAATGATAACAATAGAAATAATAAACAAAAACGATAAAAACATAATAATAAGTTGTGTATATAGATCACCAGGAGCAAATATAGAAATATTCACGGATAAAATCTTGGAGCTAATGGAGAAGAGTTTTAATAAAAATGTTTTTTTGTGTGGAGACTTTAACATTGATATGGGAAATAAAACAGATTCAAATAACATAAGCACATTTATAAACTCAATGTACAGTTTAAATATGTATCCATTGATATCAAAGCCAACAAGAATTACAACTCATAGTGCCACAATAATTGATAATATTTTCACAAATATAACAAATGGGGACGTGATAGGTGGTATCTTAACGACCGACTTAAGTGATCATTTACCAGTTTTCACAATCTATAAAAATGATCAAAGCATCACAAAAGCAGTCACAATGAAGAAAAAGATCATAAACACGTCAAAAAAAGTTTTGGAAAAATTGAAAGAGGATCTAGATAAACAAGACTGGAATGATGTGTATGTTGATGATGCGAACAGAGCATATGATGAGTTTATGAATATCTTGGAAGCTCTGTATGAAAAGAATTGTGTGCAAACAAATTACACAAAGAGAAATACGATTGATCAACCATGGATGACAAAAGGGTTGAGAAATGCTTGTAAAAAAAGAATTATTTGTATTCATGTTTCTTGAAATTGCGAAGTCAGAGCGCTGAAGAAAAATATAAAAAGTATAAAAATAAATTAGTAGGGATTATAAGGAAACATAAGAAAGAATATTATAGTAAATTATTAGATAAAAGTAATGGTGATATGAAAGCAACATGGCGAGTAATGAATAGTGTCCTGAAGAATCATAAAGCAAAAACTGGTATTTCAAAATATTTTGTAAAAGACAACGATGAAATTCATGATGAAAATGAAATTGTAAATGAATTTAATCAATATTTTGTGAATGTTGGATCAAGCCTTGCAGCTAAGATACCAAAAGTAGATAAAAATGTGACCCACTCAATTACAGGTTGTGCAAATAGTATTTTTCTAAATGGAACTAACAAAGAGGAAATAATGAATGTAGTAAAACATCTTACAGACAAGAGATCGAAAGACTGGGTGGACATGGATATGATGTTTGTGAAGGACATAATGAGCCATGTTATTGAGCCGTTCACATACATATGTAACTTATCATTTTCAACAGGAATATTTCCAGATAATATGAAAGTAGCTAAGGTCGTTCCTCTTTTTAAAAATGGTGATAAATGTGTATTCAACAATTATAGACCTATATCCTTGTTACCACAGTTTTCAAAAATTCTTGAAAAACTATTTGTAAACAGACTAGACCAATTTATAGATAAACAAAATATTCTAAGCAACAGTCAGTATGGGTTTAGATAAAAAAAACTCTACATCAATGGCTCTCATGGAATTAATGGAACAAATAACTACTGCTGTCGATCAAAAACAACATTGTATCAGTATCTTTGTTGATTTAAAAAAAGCATTCGATACTATTGATCACACCATTCTCCTTGAAAAACTGAACAAATATGGTATTAGAGGACCAGCATTACAGTGGGTATCTAGCTACTTAAAAAATAGGAAACAATTTGTACAAATAAATGATGTAAGATCTGACCTCTGTAATATCACATGTGGAGTTCCCCAAGGCTCTGTACTTGGACCAAAGCTTTTTATTTTATATGTGAATGACTTGGTAAATGTGTCAGGACTCCTTAAATGTGTACTTTTTGCTGATGATACCACTTTTTCTGTTTAGGTGAAGATATAGAACAAATGTTGGAATTGATTTAGTTATTGAAGTTATTGAAGTTATTGAAGTTCCATGATTTGGTAGACTATAATATTTTATCAGTTATGTATAGAGCTCAAAATAATGCATTACCTTTAAATATCCAAATGCACTTTGTTAAAAGACAAAGTTGTTATAATCTTAAGGGGACAGAGATGTTTGTAAAACCACAATTCAGAACTAGTTTGAAGGGACGTTCTACCTCAATCCAGGGAATTAGATTATGGAATGGCTTGGAGAATGTAGTTAAAAATGCCAAGTCAATGTTTACATTTAAAAAAATGATCAAAACAAATGTGTTAAAAAAATATATGAAATAGCGTAATGTGTATTGTATTAGTTAGAAAATTAGAAAGAGTTAGTCATTTTGTACTGTTGGTTGAAGATTATTATTGTTTAATCTGATTGTTGGAAAAAGTTGGTTGAAGATTATTATTGTTTACATGGTTGATTATTGTTGTTTAATCTGATTGTTGGAAGTAAGGGGCAGATATAATAAGATTTATTCTTCTTTCTGCTACCTTTCATTTTTTTACATTTTGTACACTATCATTTATGAGATTGTCTTGTATTGTTTCTTTTGTAAAAAAATGAACAAATTTAATAAACATAAACATAAACA
>JBBPBX010054835.1:0-23314 GCA_038048925.1 Garcialebias charrua | reverse complement strand
GAAAAATATATTTCTTAGCTGACTTTATAGCAGACGTGCTCCTGAACTTAACGAAATGTTCAAATCAGCTGGATTTAAAAAAAAAACTTCGCCTAATTTTAGGCAGGCGGCTCGGACCGGACGCTTTGTTTCTTTAAATTTAGCTAAATAAACGCTTAAAAAATATATTTCTTACCTGACTATAGCAGACGGGCTCCTGAGCTGAACCAAATGTGAAATCAGCTGGATTTAAAAATCCGCGGTGTGGTTTATGAGTGGTATCTTGCAAACAAAAACAGCGAACCTCACAGCTAAGCTAAATGCAGCTACCGGTACACCCAGAGCAAGGGGCGGGCAGCGACAGAGTCAGTCCGACCAGAGGAGGCTGTTTTCGGACACATGAGCTAGAAACGTCTGGAAGTGGCCCTCCTCTTCCTCTTCACTCTCTGATGCTGAATACAACTGTACACTTCCTGTTGTGAGGGGGCGTGGCTTAATTATTGTCATGATTTGACCATTCAGTATTGCAGGGGACCGGATGTGGGTCAATCACTGAAGGTTTGATGTATTAGACTGTTTTCGTGTAGGTGCTATTAGTGTTTCGTTTGTGACGGCGTGACGGCTGATTCGCCACATCGCCACGCCCACATGCTCCACCCAAAACGGTCAGTGTTGGAAAGCTTGTTACAGCAACATGTCTTTGGTCACTGGACAGACCGTCCGCTGATTAGGTAACAGGTGTCCGATCGGGACGTTCAATGTACAACTGTACACTTCCTGTTGTGAGGGGGCGTGGCTTAATTAATGTCATGATTTGACCATTCAGTATTGTAGGGGACTGGTTGTGGGTCAATCACTGAAGGTTTGATGTATTAGACTGTTTTCGTGTAGGTGCTATTAGTGTTTCGTTTTTCATGGCGAGATGCCTAACTTTGAGGCCTGGCCACGCCCCTTCAGCATATATGAAAACGCAAGGTTTTGATAATTTTTTACTCCTCCATGTCTGAATGATGAGTCTGCCAAATTTGGTGAGATTTAGGATATGATAAAGCCCCCAACATGCCATTTCATTTTAGCTCCATTCATTTTCAATGGGAAAAAAATGGCCGAAAAGGCTAAATAATTCAAAAAGCTAAAGTTGCAGCATTACCAAAAGTCATAGCCGGATTGTCCTGAACGAGCTGGACATTTTGATATATGAATTGTTGAAATGGCACCAAAACTGTGCGAGTAGTTACATGCCAAAAAACGTACGGAATGAAGATAGTAACATCTATAAATAATAAATATAAACACAATCTCTATAGTGTGAATGCCTTGTTGGCATTCACACAACTAGAAAATTTGCATTTCCTACGAAAATGCACGTGTGAATGCCTTAGCGCCGCTCCGCCCTTCTCGTGGCGACCGCGGGAAGTCGAGCTAGTCCACCCTGAAACACTCTCGTGCCTTTCCCGTACCCGTTCGGCACCCAATGTATGCACCCAATTTGGTCCACATTCCAAAATGGCCGCCTTCCCATTTATCGTACAATGTTGATGCCAGAGGGTTTTCTGTACGTCTTTGTGAATTGGACAAGTGTACCAAATTTCATGATCCTACGTGAAACTAAGGCCAATGCGGAGGGTAGTTTGAAATATTCTAGGTGGCGCTCTTGAGCCGTTTCTGTTGCAATTTTGGCCACGCCCCCAAAATATGTAATTTTTCACCAGTCCTGACGAGTCTGCCAAATTTGGTGAGTTTTGGGATATGATAAAGCTCCCAAAAGGCCAAACGTATTGTGACGGCGTTACGTCTGATTCGCCACATCGCCACGCCCACATGCTCCACCCAAAACGGTCAGTGTTGGAAAGCTTGTTACATCAACATGTCTTTGGTCACTGGAAAGACCGTCATGCTGATTAGGTAACAGGTGTCCGATCGGGACCTTCAATGTACAACTGTACACTTCCTGTTGTGAGGGGGCGTGGCTTAATTAATGTCATGATTTGACCATTCAGTATTGCAGGGGACCGGATGTGGGTCAATCACTGAAGGTTTGATGTATTAGACAGTTTTCGTGTAGGTGCTATTAGTGTTTCGTTTGTGACGGCGTTACGTCTGATTCGCCACGTCGCCACGCCCACATGCTCCACCCAAAACGGTCAGTGTTGGAAAGCTTGTTACAGCAACATGTCTTCGGTCACTGGACAGACCGTCCCGCTGATTAGGTAACAGGTGTCCGATCGGGACCTTCAATGTATAACTGTACACTTCCTGTTGTGAGGGGGCGTGGCTTAATTAATGTCATGATTTGACCATTCAGTATTGTAGGGGACCGGTTGTGGGTCAATCACTGAAGGTTTGATGTATTAGACAGTTTTCTTGTAGGTGCTATTAGTGTTTCGTTTTTCATGGCGAGATACCTAACTTTGAGGCCAGGCCACGCCCCTTCAGCATATATGAAAATGCGAGGTTTTGATAAATATTTACTCCCCCATGTCTGAATGATGAGTCTGCCAAATTTGGTGAGTTTTAGGATACGATAAAGCCCCCAAAAGGCCATTTCATTTTAGCTCCATTCATTTTCAATGGGAAAAAAATGGCCGAAAAGGCTAAATATCTCAAAAAGCTAAAGTTGCACCATTACCAAAAGTCATTGCTGGATTGTCCTGAACGAGCTGAACATTTTGATATATGATATGTTGAAATGGCACGAAAACTGTAGGAGGAGTAGGACGCCAAAAAACGTACGGACGGAAGATAGTAACATATAAGAATAATAATAATAACTAGAAAATTTGCATTTCCTGCGAAAATGCACGTGTGAATGCCTTAGCGCCGCTCCGCCCTTCTTGTGGCGCCCGCGGGAAGTCGAGCTAGTTCACCCTGAAACACTCTCGTGCCTTTCCCGTACCCATTGGGCACCCAATGCGTGCACCCAATTTGGTCCACATTCCAAAATGGCCGCCTTCCCATTTATCGTATTACGTTGACGCCAGAGGGTTTTCTGTGCGTCTTGGTGAATTGGACAAGTGTACCAAATTTCATGATCCTACGTGAAACTAAGGCCAATGCGGAGGGTAGTTTGAAATATTCTAGGTGGCGCTCTTGAGCCGTTTCTTTTGCAATTTTGGCCACGCCCCCAAAATATGTAATTTTTCACCAGTCCTGACGAGTCTGCCAAATTTGGTGAGTTTTGGGATATGATAAAGCTCCCAAAAGGCCAAACGTATTGTGACGGCGTTACGTCTGATTCGCCACATCGCCACGCCCACATGCTCCACCCAAAACGGTCAGTGTTGGAAAGCTTGTTAGACCAACATGTCTTCGGTCACTGGACACACCGTCACGCTGATTAGGTAACAGGTGTCCGATCGGGACGTTCAATGTACAACTGTACACTTCCTGTTGTGAGGGGGCGTGGCTTAATTAATGTCATGATTTGACCATTCAGTATTGCAGGGGACCGGATGTGGGTCAATCACTGAAGGTTTGATGTATTATACAGTTTTCGTGTAGGTGCTATTAGTGTTTCGTTTGTGACGGCGTTACGTCTGATTCGCCACATTGCCACGCCCACATGCTCCACCCAAAACGGTCAGTGTTGGAAAGCTTGTTACAGCAACATGTCTTCGGTCACTGGACAGACCGTCACGCTGATTAGGTAACAGGTGTCCGATCGGGATGTTCAATGTACAACTGTACACTTCCTGTTGTGAGGGGGCGTGGCTTAATTATTGTCATGATTTGACCATTCAGTATTGCAGGGGACCGGATGTGGGTCAATCACTGAAGGTTTGATGTATTAGACTGTTTTCGTGTAGGTGCTATTAGTGTTTCGTTTGTGACGGCGTGACGGCTGATTCGCCACATCGCCACGCCCACATGCTCCACCCAAAACGGTCAGTGTTGGAAAGCTTGTTACAGCAACATGTCTTCGGTCACTGGACAGACCGTCCCGCTGATTAGGTAACAGGTGTCCGATCGGGACGTTCAATGTATAACTGTACACTTCCTGTTGTGAGGGGGCGTGGCTTAATTAATGTCATGATTTGACCATTCAGTATTGCAGGGGAGTGGTTGTGGGTCAATCACTGAAGGTTTGATGTATTAGACGGTTTTCGTGTAGGTGCTATTAGTGTTTCGTTTTTCATGGCGAGATGCCTAACTTTGAGGCCAGGCCACGCCCCTTCAGCATATATGAAAATGCGAGGTTTTGATCATTTGTTACTCCTGCATGTCTGAGTGATGAGTCTGCCAAATTTGGTGAGTTTTAGGGTATGATAAAGCCCCCAAAAGACCATTTCATTTTAGCTCCATTCATTTTCAATGGGAAAAAAATGGCCGAAAAGGCTTAATATTTCAAAAAGCGCAACTTGCAGCATTACCAAAAGTCATAGCTGGATTGTCCTGAACGAGCTGAACATTTTGATATATGAATCGTTGAAATGGCACAAATACTCTAGGAGGAGTAGCGTGCCAAAAAACGTACGGACGGAAGATAGTAACTATAATAATAACTAGAAAAACCGCATTTCCTACGAAAATGCACGTGTGAATGCCTCAGCGCCGCTCCGCCCTTCTCGCGGCGACCGCGGGAAGTCGAGCTGGTCCACCCCGAAACACTCTCGTGCCTTTCCCGTACCCGTTCGGCACCCAGTGCGTGCACTCGATTTGGTCCACATTCCAAAATGGCCGCCTTCCCATTTATCGTACAACGTTGACGCCAGAGGGTTTTCTGTACGTCTTGGTGAATTGGACAAGTGTACCAAATTTCATGATCCTACGTGAAACTAAGGCCAATGCGGAGGGTAGTTTTAAATTTTCTAGGTGGCGCTCTTGAGCCGTTTCTTTTGAAATTTTGGCCACGCCCCCAAAATATGTAATCGTTCACCAGTCCTGACGAGTCTGCCAAATTTGGTGAGTTTTGGGATATGAAAAAGCTCCCAAAAGGCCAAACGTATTGTGACGGCGTTACGTCTGATTCGCCACATCGCCACGCCCACATGCTCCACCCAAAACAACCAGTCGTGGAAAGCTTGTTACAGCAACATGTCTTCGGTCACTGGACAGACCGTCACGCTGATTAGGTAACAGGTGTCCGATCGGGATGTTCAATGTACAACTGTACACTTCCTGTTGTGAGGGGGCGTGGCTTAATTATTGTCATGATTTGACCATTCAGTATTGCAGGGGACCGGATGTGGGTCAATCACTGAAGGTTTGATGTATTAGACTGTTTTCGTGTAGGTGCTATTAGTGTTTCGTTTGTGACGGCGTGACGGCTGATTCGCCACATCGCCACGCCCACATGCTCCACCCAAAACGGTCAGTGTTGGAAAGCTTGTTACAGCAACATGTCTTCGGTCACTGGACAGACCGTCCCGCTGATTAGGTAACAGGTGTCCGATCGGGACGTTCAATGTATAACTGTACACTTCCTGTTGTGAGGGGGCGTGGCTTAATTAATGTCATGATTTGACCATTCAGTATTGCAGGGGAGTGGTTGTGGGTCAATCACTGAAGGTTTGATGTATTAGACGGTTTTCGTGTAGGTGCTATTAGTGTTTCGTTTTTCATGGCGAGATGCCTAACTTTGAGGCCAGGCCACGCCCCTTCAGCATATATGAAAATGCGAGGTTTTGATCATTTGTTACTCCTGCATGTCTGAGTGATGAGTCTGCCAAATTTGGTGAGTTTTAGGGTATGATAAAGCCCCCAAAAGACCATTTCATTTTAGCTCCATTCATTTTCAATGGGAAAAAAATGGCCGAAAAGGCTAATTATTTCAAAAAGCGCAACTTGTAGCATTACCAAAAGTCATAGCTGGATTGTCCTGAGCGAGCTGAACATTTTGATATATGAATCGTTGAAATGGCACAAAAACTCTAGGAGGAGTAGGACGCCAAAAAACGTACGGACGGAAGATAGTAACATATAAGATAACTAGAAAAACCGCATTTCCTACGAAAATGCACGTGTGAATGCCTTAGCGCCGCTCCGCCCTTCTCGCGACGACCGCGGGAAGTCTAGCTGGTCCACCCCGAAACACTCTCGTGCCTTTCCCGTACCCGTTCGGCACCCAATGCGTGCACCCGATTTGGTCCACATTCCAAAATGGCCGCCTTCCCATTTATCGTACACCGTTGATGCCAGAGGGTTTTCTGTGCGTCTTTGTGAATTGGACAAGCGTACCAAATTTCATGATCCTACGTGAAACTAAGGCCAATGCGAAGGGTAGTTTGAAATTTTCTAGGTGGCGCTCTTGAGCCGTTTCTGTTGCAATTTTGGCCACGCCCCCAAAATATGTAATCGTTCACCAGTCCTGATGAGTCTGCCAATTTTGGTGAGTTTTGGGATATGAAAAAGCCCCCAAAATGCTATTTCATTTTAGCTCCATTCATTTTCAATGGGATAAAAATGGCCGAAAATGTCGCCTTTCCTTTCATCGTACAACGTTGGTGCCAGAGGGTTTTCTGTGCGCCTTGGTGAATCGGGGAGGTGTACCAAATTTCATGATCCTACGTGAAACTAAGGCCAATGCGGAGGGTAGTTTGAAATATTCTAGGTGGCGCTCTTGAGCCCTTTCTGTTGCAATTTTGGCCACGCCCCCAAAATATGTAATTTTTCACCAGTCCTGACGAGTCTGCCAAATTTGGTGAGTTTTGGGATATGATAAAGCTCCCAAAAGGCCAAACGTATTGTGACGGCGTTACGTCTGATTCGCCACATCGCCACGCCCACATGCTCCACCCAAAACAACCAGTCGTGGAAAGCTTGTTACAGCAACATGTCTTCGGTCACTGGACAGACCGTCACGCTGATTAGGTAACAGGTGTCCGATCGGGATGTTCAATGTACAACTGTACACTTCCTGTTGTGAGGGGGCGTGGCTTAATTATTGTCATGATTTGACCATTCAGTATTGCAGGGGACCGGATGTGGGTCAATCACTGAAGGTTTGATGTATTAGACTGTTTTCGTGTAGGTGCTATTAGTGTTTCGTTTGTGACGGCGTGACGGCTGATTCGCCACATCGCCACGCCCACATGCTCCACCCAAAACGGTCAGTGTTGGAAAGCTTGTTACAGCAACATGTCTTCGGTCACTGGACAGACCGTCCCGCTGATTAGGTAACAGGTGTCCGATCGGGACGTTCAATGTATAACTGTACACTTCCTGTTGTGAGGGGGCGTGGCTTAATTAATGTCATGATTTGACCATTCAGTATTGTAGGGGACCGGTTGTGGGTCAATCACTGAAGGTTTGATGTATTAGACGGTTTTCGTGTAGGTGCTATTAGTGTTTCGTTTTTCATGGCGAGATACCTAACCTTGAGGCCAGGCCACGCCCCTTCAGCATATATGAAAACGCGAGTTGTTGATCATTTATTACTCCCCCATGTCTGAATGATGAGTCTGCCAAATTTGGTGAGATTTAGGATATGATAAATCCTCCAAAAGGCCATTTCATTTTAGCTCCATTCATTTTCAATGGGAAAAAAATGGCCGAAAAGGCTAGATATCTCAAAAAGCTAAAGTTGCAGCATTACCAAAAGTCATAGCTGGATTGTCCTGAGCGAGCTGAACATTTTGATATATGAATCGTTGAAATGGCACAAATACTCTAGGAGGAGTAGGACGTCAAAAAACGTACGGACGGAAGATAGTAACATATAAGAATAATAATAATAATAATATAAACACAATCTCTATAGTGTGAATGCCTTGTTGGCATTCACACAACTAGAAAAACCGCATTTCCTACGAAAATGCACGTGTGAATGCCTCAGCGCCGCTCCGCCCTTCTCGCGGCGACCGCGGGAAGTCGAGCCGGTCCACCCCGAAACACTCTCGTGCCTTTCCCGTACCCTTTCGGCACCCAATGCACGCACCCAATTTGGTCCACATTCCAAAATGGCCGCCTTCCCATTTATCGTACAACGTTGATGCCAGAGGGTTTTCTGTGCGTCTTGGTGAATTGGACAAGTGTACCAAATTTCATGATCCTACGTGAAACTAAGGCCAATGCGGAGGGTAGTTTGAAATTTTCTAGGTGGCGCTCTTGAGCCGCTTCTTTTGCAATTTTGGCTACGCCCCCAAAATATGTAATCGTTCACCAGTCCTGATGAGTCCGCCAAATTTGGTGAGTTTTGGGATATGATAAAGCCCCCAAAAGGCCAAACGTATTGTGACGGCGTTACGTCTGATTCGCCACATCGCCACGCCCACATGCTCCACCCAAAACGGTCAGTGTTGGAAAGCTTGTTACAGCAACATGTCTTTGGTCACTGGACAGACCGTCACGCTGATTAGGTAACAGGTGTCCAATCCGGACGTTCAATGTACAACTGTACACTTCCTGTTGTGAGGGGGCGTGGCTTAATTATTGTCATGATTTGACCATTCAGTATTGCAGGGGACCGGATGTGGGTCAATCACTGAAGGTTTGATGTATTAGACTGTTTTCGTGTAGGTGCTTTTAGTGTTTCGTTTGTGACGGCGTGACGGCTGATTGCGAAAATGCACGTGTGAATGCCTTAGCGCCGCTCCGCCCTTCTCGCGGCGACTCGCGGGAAGTCGAGCTGGTCCACCCTGAAACACTCTCGTGCCTTTCCCGTACCCTTTCGGCACCCAATGCACGCACCCAATTTGGTCCACATTCCAAAATGGCCGCCTTCCCATTTATCGTACAACGTTGATGCCAGAGGGTTTTCTGTGCGTCTTGGTGAATTGGACAAGCGTACCAAATTTCATGATCCTACGTGAAACTAAGGCCAATGCGGAGGGTAGTTTGAAATTTTCTAGGTGGCGCTCTTGAGCCGTTTCTTTTGAAATTTTGGCCACGCCCCCAAAATATGTAATTGTTCACCAGTCCTGATGAGTCCGCCAATTTTGGTGAGTTTTGGGATATGAAAAAGCCCCCAAAATGCTATTTCATTTTAGCTCCATTCATTTTCAATGGGATAAAAATGGCCGAAAAGGTCGCCTTTCCTTTCATCGCACAACGTTGGTGCCAGAGGGTTTTCTGTGCGCCTTGGTGAATCGGGGAGGTGTACCAAATTTCATGATCCTACGTGAAACTAAGGCCAATGCGGAGGGTAGTTTGAAATATTCTAGGTGGCGCTCTTGAGCCCTTTCTGTTGCAATTTTGGCCACGCCCCCAAAATATGTAATCGTTCACCAGTCCTGACGAGTCTGCCAAATTTGGTGAGTTTTGGGATATGATAAAGCTCCCAAAAGGCCAAACGTATTGTGACGGCGTTACGTCTGATTCGCCACATCGCCACGCCCACATGCTCCACCCAAAACAACCAGTCGTGGAAAGCTTGTTACAGCAACATGTCTTCGGTCACTGGACAGACCGTCACGCTGATTAGGTAACAGGTGTCCGATCGGGACGTTCAATGTATAACTGTACACTTCCTGTTGTGAGGGGGCGTGGCTTAATTAATGTCATGATTTGACCATTCAGTATTGTAAGGGACCGGTTGTGGGTCAATCACTGAAGGTTTGATGTATTAGACGGTTTTCGTGTAGGTGCTATTAGTGTTTCGTTTTTCATGGCGAGATGCCTAATTTTGAGGCCAGGCCACGCCCCTTCAGCATATATGAAAACGTGAGGTTTTGATCATTTTTTACTCCCCCATGTCTGAGTGATGAGTCTGCCAAATTTGGTGAGATTTAGGATATGATAAAGCCCCCAACATGCCATTTCATTTTAGCTCCATTCATTTTCAATGGGAAAAAAATGGCCGAAAAGGCTAAATAATTCAAAAAGCTAAAGTTGCAGCATTACCAAAAGTCATAGCCGGATTGTCCTGAACGAGCTGGACATTTTGATATATGAATTGTTGAAATGGCACCAAAACTGTGCGAGTAGTTACATGCCAAAAAACGTACGGAATGAAGATAGTAACATCTATAAATAACTAGAAAAACCGCATTTCCTACGAAAATGCACGTGTGAATGCCTTAGCGCCGCTCCGCCCTTCTCGCGACGACCGCGGGAAGTCTAGCTGGTCCACCCCGAAACACTCTCGTGCCTTTCCCGTACCCGTTCGGCACCCAATGCGTGCACCCGATTTGGTCCACATTCCAAAATGGCCGCCTTCCCATTTATCGTACACCGTTGATGCCAGAGGGTTTTCTGTGCGTCTTTGTGAATTGGACAAGCGTACCAAATTTCATGATCCTACGTGAAACTAAGGCCAATGCGAAGGGTAGTTTGAAATTTTCTAGGTGGCGCTCTTGAGCCGTTTCTGTTGCAATTTTGGCCACGCCCCCAAAATATGTAATCGTTCACCAGTCCTGATGAGTCTGCCAATTTTGGTGAGTTTTGGGATATGAAAAAGCCCCCAAAATGCTATTTCATTTTAGCTCCATTCATTTTCAATGGGATAAAAATGGCCGAAAATGTCGCCTTTCCTTTCATCGTACAACGTTGGTGCCAGAGGGTTTTCTGTGCGCCTTGGTGAATCGGGGAGGTGTACCAAATTTCATGATCCTACGTGAAACTAAGGCCAATGCGGAGGGTAGTTTGAAATATTCTAGGTGGCGCTCTTGAGCCGTTTCTGTTGCAATTTTGGCCACGCCCCCAAAATATGTAATTTTTCACCAGTCCTGACGAGTCTGCCAAATTTGGTGAGTTTTGGGATATGATAAAGCTCCCCAAAGGCCAAACGTATTGTGACGGCGTTACGTCTGATTCGCCACATCGCCACGCCCACATGCTCCACCCAAAACAGTCATTGTTGGAAAGCTTGTTACAACACTATGTCTTTGGTCACTGGACAGACCGTCACGCTGATTAGGTAACAGGTGTCCAATCCGGACGTTCAATGTACAACTGTACACTTCCTGTTGTGAGGGGGCGTGGCTTAATTATTGTCATGATTTGACCAGTCAGTATTGCAGGGGACCGGATGTGGGTATATCACTGAAGGTTTGATGTATTAGACAGTTTTCGTGTAGGTGCTATTAGTGTTTCGTTTGTGATGGCGTTACGTCTGATTCGCCATATTGCCACGCCCACATGCTCCACCCAAAACGGTCAGTGTTGGAAAGCTTGTTACAGCAACATGTCTTTGGTCACTGGACAGACCGTCACGCTGATTAGGTAACAGGTGTCCGATCGGGACGTTCAATGTACAACTGTACACTTCCTGTTGTGAGGGGGCGTGGCTTAATTAATGTCATGATTTGACCATTCAGTATTGCAGGGGACTGGTTGTGGGTCAATCACTGAAGGTTTGATGTATTAGACAGTTTTCGTGTAGGTGCTATTAGTGTTTCGTTTTTCATGGCGAGATACCTAACTTTGAGGCCAGGCCACGCCCCTTCATCATATATGAAAACATGAGGTTTTGATCATTTTTTACTCCCCCATGTCTGAGTGATGAGTCTGCCAAATTTGGTAAGATTTAGGATATGATAAAGCTCCCAAACGGCCATTTCATTTTAGCTCCATTCATTTTCAATGGGAAAAAGATGGCCGAAAAGGCTGAATATCTCAAAAAGCTAAAGTTGCAGCATTACCAAAAGTCATAGCCGGATTGTCCTAAATGAGCTGAACATTTTGATATATGAATTGTTGAAATCGCACCAAAACTGTGCGAGTAGTTACATGCCAAAAAACGTACGGAATGAAGATAGTAACATCTATAAACTGTAGATAATAATAAATATAAACACAATCTCTATAGTGTGAATGCCTTGTTGGCATTCACACAACTAGAAAAACCGCATTTCCTGCGAAAATGCACGTGTGAATGCCTTAGCGCCGCTCCGCCCTTCTTGCGACGACCGCGGGAAGTCGAGCTGGTCCACCCCGAAACGCTCTCGTGCCTTTCCCGTGCCCGTCCGGCACCCAATGTACGCACCCGATTTGGTCCACATTCCAAAATGGCCGCCTTCCCATTTATCGTACGACGTTGATGCCAGAGGGTTTTCTGTGCGTCTTTGTGAATTGGACAAATGTACCAAATTTCATGATCCTACGTGTAACGAAGGCCAATGCGGAGGGTAGTTTGAAATTTTCTAGGTGGCGCTCTTGAGTCGTTTCTGTTGCAATTTTGGCCACGCCCACAAAATATGTAATCGTTCACCAGTCCTGATGAGTCTGCCAATTTTGGTGAGTTTTGGGATACGACAAAGCCCCCAAAATGCTATTTCATTTTAGCTCCATTCATTTTCAATGGGATAAAAATGGCCGAAAAAGTCGCCTTTCCTTTCATCGTACAACGTTGGTGCCAGAGGGTTTTCTGTGCGCCTTGGTGAATCGGGGAGGTGTCCCAAATTTCATGATCCTACGTGAAACTAAGGCTAATGCGGAGGGTAGTTTTAAATATTCTAGGTGGCGCTCTTGAGCCCTTTCTGTTGCAATTTTGGCCACGCCCCCAAAATATGTAATTTTTCACCAGTCCTGACGAGTCTGCCAAATTTGGTGAGTTTTGGGATATGATAAAGCTCCCAAAAGGCCAAACGTATTGTGACGGCGTTACGTCTGATTCGCCACATCGCCACGCCTACATGCTCCACCCAAAACAACCAGTCGTGGAAAGCTTGTTACAGCAACATGTCTTCGGTCACTGGACAGACCGTCACGCTGATTAGGTAACAGGTGTCCGATCGGGATGTTCAATGTACAACTGTACACTTCCTGTTGTGAGGGGGCGTGGCTTAATTATTGTCATGATTTGACCATTCAGTATTGCAGGGGACCGGATGTGGGTCAATCACTGAAGGTTTGATGTATTAGACTGTTTTCGTGTAGGTGCTATTAGTGTTTCGTTTGTGACGGCGTGACGGCTGATTCGCCACATCGCCACGCCCACATGCTCCACCCAAAACGGTCAGTGTTGGAAAGCTTGTTACAGCAACATGTCTTCGGTCACTGGACAGACCGTCCCGCTGATTAGGTAACAGGTGTCCGATCGGGACGTTCAATGTACAACTGTACACTTCCTGTTGTGAGGGGGCGTGGCTTAATTAATGTCATGATTTGACCATTCAGTATTGTAGGGGACCGGTTGTGGGTCAATCACTGAAGATTTGATGTATTAGACCGTTTTCGTGTAGGTGCTATTAGTGTTTCGTTTTCCATGGCGAGATACCTAACTTTGAGGCCAGGCCACGCCCCTTCAGCATATATGAAAACGTGAGGTTTTGATCATTTTTTACTCCCCCATGTCTGAGTGATGAGTCTGCCAAATTTGGTGAGATTTAGGATATGATAAAGCCCCCAAACGGCCATTTCATTTTAGCTCCATTCATTTTCAATGGGAAAAAAATGGCCGAAAAGGCTAAATAATTCAAAAAGCTAAAGTTGCAGCATTACCAAAAGTCATAGCCGGATTGTCCTGAGCGAGCTGGACATTTTGATATATGAATTGTTGAAATGGCACCAAAACTGTGCGAGTAGTTACATGCCAAAAAACGTACGGAATGAAGATAGTAACTATAAATATAAACACAATCTCTATAGTGTGAATGCCTTGTTGGCATTCACACAACTAGATTGCATTTCCTGAGAAAATGCATGTGTGAATGCCAAAATGGCCGCTTCACACAACTTGCATGTTCGATCAAAATGGCCGCTTTACCTAATGTGCTTATTAAATCAAAATGGTTACATTGCCTACTTAAATTGTAGAACCAAAATGGTAACAATACATGCATTGACTTACTTTGCAAGGCAATTAACTACCTTGTATATTGAACCAAAATGGCCACTTCACCTAATTTGCATATTCAATCAAAATGGCCGCTTCACCTAATGCATGATAAAGAATGTCCATAGCTACAACCTCACCAAATTTCGGCTCTCTATGAATAAATATGGCTGATTTAAAGCCATTTGAAAGTAGCGTTGGTGGTCATCTTGGATTTTACAGTATTTTTAATGTTTTGCTTTGTCGGCCATCTTGGATTTTTGATTTGGATTCCGTACATGATAGAGGATTCCCTCAGCTACAACCTCACCAAATTTCAGCTCTCTATGAATAAAGATGGCTGAGTTAAAGCCATTTGAATGTAGCGTTGGCGGCCATCTTGGATTTTTACAGTTTTTTAATGTTTTACTTTGTCGGCCATCTTGGATTTTTGATTTGGATTCCGTACGTGATAGATAATGTCCTCGGCTACAACCTCACCAAATTTCGGCTCTCTATGTATAAAGATGGCTGAGTTAAAGCCATTTGAAAGTAGCATT
The DNA here is from genome assembly GCA_038048925.1 of Garcialebias charrua. NCBI lineage: Eukaryota > Metazoa > Chordata > Actinopteri > Cyprinodontiformes > Rivulidae > Garcialebias > Garcialebias charrua. The sequence goes on along the minus strand of JBBPBX010054835.1, from coordinate 9,142 downwards.
GGCGGCCATCTTGGATTTTTGATTTTGATATTGCATTTGATAGGAAACATTCTCAGCTATCACTACACCAAGTTTCAGCTCAATATCACTAAAATTGACCATTTTATAGTATTTTTACTTTTTTGCATTGTCGGCCATCTTGGATTTTTTTTTTGGATTCTATACATGATAGATAATGTCCTCAGCTACAACCTCACCAAATTTCAGCTCTCTATGTATAAAGATGGTCGAGTTATAACCATTTGAAAGTAGCGTTGGCGGCCATCAGCTGAAATTGGTCAAAAACAGCTGAATATTATCTAAAATAGCAGAAATAAGCTTAAATTAGCAGCAGGATTTAGTAAGAGCTTAATTGGGAATAATCTGAAACATCTTAAACAATCTGAAATCTGAAATAATCTGAAATAAGCAAAAAAAGTGGAAATTATCTGAAAAAAGCTAAAGATAGCATAAACAGCTGAATATTATCTAAAATAGCAGAAATAAGCTTAAATTATCTGAAGTAATTAGAAATAGCATAATTGTGAATAATCTGAAATATCTGAAACAATCTGAAATCTGAAAAAATCTGAACTAAGCAGAAATAAGCAAAATAAAATTGAAATTATCTGAAAAAAGCTTAAGATAGCAAAAACAGCTGAATATTATCTGAAATAGCAGAAAGAAGCTTAAATGTCTTAGAAATTAGTAGAGAGAGTACAGTTTTGCAGAATTAGGCTGGAAAAAGTTGAAATGAGTTCAAATAATGTAAAATTTGTTGAAACAAGCCTAAATTAGCATTAAAACAGCTTAATAGTAGCTAAAATAGCAGAAGAAGCTGAAACTAGCAGAAATAAGCACAAAGCAGCATCATCTGAATAATCTAAAATATCTGAAACAATCTGAAATCTGAAAAAATCTGAACTAAGCAGAAATAAGCAAAATAAAGTTGAAATTATCTGAAAAAAGCTTAAGATAGCAAAAACAGCTGAATATTATCTGAAATAGCAGAAAGAAGCTTAAATGTCTTAGAACTTAGTAGAGAGAGTACATTTTTGCAGAATTTGGCTGGAAAAAGATGAAATGAGTTCAAATAATGTGGAATGTGTTGAAACAAGCCTAAATTAGCATAAAAACAGCTTAATAGTAGCTAAAATAGCAGAAGAAGCTGAAACTAGCAGAAATAAGCACAAAGCAGCAGAATATGAAGTATCTGAAACAATCTGAAATTGAAAAAAATCTGAAATAAGTAGAAATAAGCAAAATAAAGTTGAAAATATATGAATAAAGCTAAAATTTGCCAAAAACAGCTGAACAACAGCTAAAACAAGCAGAAACAATCTTAAATTACCAGAAGGAAGTTGGTAGAGCATGGTTTTGCTGAATTAGGCTGAAAAAAGTTGGATTGATTAAAAAAAATTGTTGAAATAGCTGAAAAAGCTGAAATTATCATAAAACAGCTAAATAGTAGCTAAAATAGCTAAAATATCCCAATCTTTCAAAAATTATCTGAAAGGAGCATAATGATCTGAAATTAGCAGAAATAAGTCAGTAGAAGTACAAAAATGTTGAAGTAAGCTGCATAAAGCTGAAAAGAGTGCAAAGCAGTTGAAAAAACAGCTGAAATTAGCTGAAAGTAGCTGAAATATTTTTTAAAAAAATGTACAAGGTAGCTGAAGGAAGCTAAGCTGGTCCAAAATGTGAAATGAGTAGTGAAATATTGTAAAGAGTTCCAAAGATATCAAGGATGAAAAATTAGCTCCATTCATTTTCAATGGGGAAGAAAATGGCCGAAAAGGCTAAATAATTCAAAAAGCTAAAGTTGCACCAATACCAAAAGTCATAGCACCCATGTCCTAAATGAGCTGAACATTTTGATATATGAATTGTTGCAATAGCACAAAAACTGTAGGAGGAGTAGCGTGCCAAAAAACGTACGGAATCAGGATAGTAACCGGAATAATAATAATAATAAATATAAACACAATCACTATAGTGTGAATGCCTATGTGGCATTCACACAATAATAATAAATATAAACACAATCACTATAGTGTGAATGCCTATGTGGCATTCACACAACTAGATTGCATTTCCTGAGAAAATGCATGTGTGAATGCCAAAATGGCCGCTTCACCCAACTTGCATGTTCAATCAAAATGGCCGCTTCACCTAAAGCATGATAGAGAATGTTTATGGCTACAACCTCACCAAATTTCGGCTCTCTATGTAAAAAGATGGCCGAGTTAAAGCAATTTGAAAAGAGCGTTGGCAGCCATCAGCTGAAATTGGTCAAAAACAGCTGAACAACAGCTAAAACAAGCAGAAAATATCTTAAATTACCAGAAGGAAGTTGGTAGAACATGGTTTTGCTGAATTAGGCTGAAAAAAGTTGGATTGATTAAAAAAAATTGTTTGAAATAGCTGAAAAAGGTGAAATTTGCATAAACAGCTAAATACTAGCTAAAATAGCAAAAATATCTTAATCTTTCAAAAATTATCTGAAAGGAGCATAATGATCTGAAATTAGCAGAAATAAGTCAGAAGAAGTACAAAAATGTTGAAGTAAGCTGCATAAAGCTGAAAAGAGCGCAAAGCAGTTGAAGAAACAGCTGAAATTAGCTGAAAGTAGCTGAATTTTTTTTTAAAATTTGTACAAGGAAGCTGAAGGAAGCTGAGTTGGTCCAAAATGTGAAAGGAGTAGTGAAATATTGTAATGAGTTCCAAAGATATCAAGGGTGTAAAATGAGCTCATTGAGTTCATTTGAGCTCCATTCATTTTCAATGGGAAAAAAATGGCCGAAAAGGCTGAATATTTCAAAAAGCTAAAGTTGCACCAATACCAAAAGTCATAGCCATCATGTCCTGAATGAGCTGAACATTTTGATATATGAATTGTTGAAATAGCACAAAAACTGTAGGAGGAGTAGCGTGCCAAAAAACGTACGGAATCAGGATAGTAACAGATGTAATTGTAACACTAGATTGCATTTCCTGAGAAAATGCATGTGTGAATGCCAAAATGGCCGCTTCACCTAATTTGCATGTTCAATCAAAATGGCCGCTTCACCTAATGTGCTTGTTAAATCTAAATGGCTACCTCACCTACTTTAATTGTAGAACTAAAATGGCAACAATACATGCATTGTCTTGTTTCGCAAGGTAATTAACTGCCTTGTATATTGAACCAAAATGGCCGTTTCACCTAATGCATAAAAATGCCATGCCCCCAAAATATGTAATCGTTCACCAGTCCTGATTAGTCTGCCAAATTTGGTGAGTTTTGGGATATGACAAAGCCCCCAAAAGGCCATTTCATTTTAACTCCATTCATTTTCAATGGGATAAAAAATTCCTAAAAGGTCGCCTTTCCATTTATCTTACAACGTTGGTGCCTGAGGGTTTTCTGTGCATCTTGGTGAATCAGGGAAAATTATCTGAAAAAGCTAAAATGAGCAAAAATGCTGAATATTATCTAAAATAGCAGAAAGAAGCTTAAATTAGCTGAAGTAATTAGAAATAGCATAACTTTGAATAATCTGAAATATCTGAAACAATCTGAAATCTGAAAAAAACTTGAAATGAGTAATGAGCATAACTTGTAAATAATCTGAAAAACTGCTTAAGATAGCAAAAACATCTGAATATTATCTAAAATAGCAGAAAGAAGCTTAGAATAGCTGAATGAATTAGAAAGAGCATAACTGTGAATAATCTGAAATATCTGAAACAATTTGAAATTAGTAAATAATAAGTAGAAAATGTAGAAATTATCTGAAAAACAGCTTAAGATACAAAGTAGCAAAAAGAGCTGAATATGATCCAGAACAGCAGGAAGGAACTTAAATTAGCAGAAAGAAGTGGGCAGAGCACATTTTTGCTGACTGAGGCTGGAACAAATTGGCTGAAAAAGCTTAAATTAGCATAAAAAACTAAATAGTAGCTAAAATAACTCTGAAAAACTGCTTAAGATAGCAAAAACATCTGAATATTATCTAAAATAGCAGAAAGAAGCTTAGAATAGCTGAATGAATTAGAAAGAGCATAACTGTGAATAATCTGAAATATCTGAAACAATTTGAAATTAGTAATAATAAGTAGAAAATGTAGAAATTATCTGAAAAACAGCTTAAGATACAAAGTAGCAAAAAGAGCTGAATATGATCCAGAACAGCAGGAAGGAACTTAAATTAGCAGAAAGAAGTGGGCAGAGCACAATTTTGCTGACTGAGGCTGGAACAAATTGGCTGAAAAAGCTTAAATTAGCATAAAAAACTAAATAGTAGCTAAAATAACTGAATTTAGTAGAAATAATCTCAAAGGAGCAAAAGAAGATGGAATTAGCAGAAATAATTTACAGGAAGCACAAACATGTTGAACGTAGCTGAATAAAGTGAAAAGGAACACAAAACTGTCTAAATACCAGCTGAAATTAACTGATTAAAAAAAAAGTTATATGACAGTACTGTCTTTGGGTTTGCTCTCAGATACTATACCAATTGTCAGCTTAATAGCTATAAAAACACCTTAGTTCTAGTATTTTATTCCTCTTTAGCTAGCAGAACGTTCTGAGCTATAACCTCACCAAATTTCAGAACTTTATGTGTAAAAATGGCTGAGTTAAACCTATTCAAAAGTAGTGCTGGCAGCCATGTTGGATTTGTGATTTTACTGCAGCATTTGATGGAAAACGTTGTCAGCTGTCATCACAACTTTCAGACTTTCAGCTTAATATGACAAAATTTGACTGATTTATTGTATCCACCCCGACCTTTTTTTTTAAACTAAGGCAGTCATCTAGAAATTTTATTTTCAGTCAGTCTAGATTTGAAGGGTGTAAAATGAGCTCATTTCATTTTATCTAAGAACAAAATGTCAGAAAAGGCTAAATATTTCAAAAGCTGAACTTGCCCCAATACCAAAAGTCCTATGAGGATTCTCATAGCATTTCATTTATTTAAAATGTGTCAACCAAACAAAGCATAAAATACAAAAGGAAAAGACAGAAAACATTTAAAATGGAATAGCTTTTTACAGTATTACAATCAAATAAAACAAACCTAATTTTACAAAACTCCAAAATAATATTTACACAAGCAAAATAATACAACTGTCTGTGGCTCAGCTTTATATGTTGAGATCGTGAGGTCCTACAAAATCTGTGTATGGTTTGTTCTTTCATGGATTCTACATGGGTGTTCATCTTAACAACAAGCTGGACTGGACTGACCACACAGCTGCCCTCTACAAGAAAGGACTGAGCAGGCTGCATCTACTGAGGAGACTCAGGTCCTTCGGTGTGCAGGGGCTCTTCTCAGGACCTTCTTTGATGCTGTGGTGGCATCAGCCATCTTCTATGGAGTGGTCTGTTGGGGGAGCAGCATCTCCACTGCTGACAGGAAGATCCTCAGGAACTCCAGCTCTGTCCTGGGGTGTCATGTTGACCCAGTGGAGGTGGTGGCTGACAGGAGAATGAGGACCAAGCTTCAGCGCATGCTGGAGTTCCCGTCCCACCATGCACCACTCTCTGACAGCCCTGAGCAGCTCCTTTAGTGCCCAGCTGCAGCACCCTAAGTGCATGAAGGAAAGATACCGCAGGTCTTTCCTTCTGGTCGCTGTCAGACTGTACAACACCCGCTGCTCTTAGTAGTTATATTTCGTTCTATACTGTTTCTGTGTTTTTGTACTCATTTTTATTATTTGTGTATACTGTATATAGATTTTAAACATTTTTTGTACTGGTCCTGCTCTGTCCTCTATGCTGCTGTGGCAATGTAAATTTCCCCACTGTGGGATTAATAAAGGCATCTTATCTTATCCATCTTAAGAACAAAATCCATTTGGGATGATGGGATACATTTTGTGATCTGAAGAGGAGCTTTGACAATAAACTATGAATTTTATGGACCCGAGTATATGAAACAGAAACAAAAAAGCATTTGTATATTAAAAAATAAAAATAAAATTATTGTCATGAAACAAAATTTTCCAAATATATTCAACATATAATTCAATACATCACTGAGAACATATATATATATATATATATATATATATATATATATATATATATATATATATATAATATATATATATATATATATATATATATATATATATATATATATATATATATATATATATATATATATATTATATATATATATATATATAATATATATATATATATATATATATATATATATATATATATATATATATATATATATATATATATATATATATATATATATATATATATATATATATATATATATATATATATATATACAGTATATATATATATATATATATATATATATATATATATATATATATATATATATATATATATATATATATATATATATATATATATATATATATATATATATATAATCTATGTTCTTTATTAAACAATGTAAACCCAGGTTATTGCCATAACAAGTTATGATTTGATTCTTCCCACCCAGGGCTCTGACTTCAGCTCACAACCACAGCTGTTCTTTGATCCAACTCCAGTACAGATAAAATTAAAGTCATATTACATGCAATTCAGTTCAGTTTATTTCTATAGCGCCAAGTCACAACAGAATCATCTCAGGGCACTGAACAGGAACATTTACATATGAAAATAATAATTTAACATTATCTATCTGAGGAACAGAATGCTTTGAGTGTAACTCCAGCACAGAACTCATCCTGAGCAAGCACAAAGGCGACAGTGGAAAGGAAAAACTCCCTCATGAGGAAGAAACCTTTAGCAGAACCAGGCTCAGGACAAGCGGCCATCTGCTTCGACCGGCTGAGTTTGGTAGGAACAGATACACAATGGCAGGTCAACAATCACACCACGTTAAGATAGAAATAGTATCAAATGAAAACTGATAAATCTGAACAATTAATTTTAGGAAATGAGGTCAGTTTGTTCTCTAGTAGTCTGTCTATAGCAAAATAACAAGACAAGCCTAACTATATTGGATTTATGATAAAGGAAAGTCTTAATCCCAGTCTTCAAACTGGACAATGCGTCAGCCTCGTAGACAGAAACTGGAAGTTGTTTCCATAAGAGAGGAGCCTGAAAACTGAAAGATCTTCGTACCACTCTGCTGCTGGAAACTCAGCCTGGAGTCTGAGAGCAAAGTGACCTGTGTGACCCCTGGACAGGAAACTTCTCATCACTGGATGTAGTTTGAGGTCATCATTCCAAGATCATCACTGAATAATCTAAGTTCAGTTTTTCTTACAGCTGACTACTGGAGTCAAGCTGGATCCATAACTAATGCTTTAACACTTTAACATTTAGGCTGTAGGTAGAAGTGCACGTATGTGCAAAACCTGTCCTTTAACTACCTACATAGCAGCCGACACCCCACAACAAAGGCAGGACTCACTGAAACATGTTGCAGGTTTCAGGTCTATAACTTGTTTATCTTTAATTATTACTAATCTTTTAGTTCAAACCTTTGTGTAAGTAAATGAGTGATGTCACAGTGCAGGACTACTGCTGACTGATGCAAAGAAACTTGTCAAAGAGCAGAACCGTCATCAATCCAGGTGATAGATTTTAGCACTAAACATTTTGTACAACAACCTGAAATCTTGAACACAATGTGCCTGCGAGTCCTGCCTTCTAGAAATAAACTCAATCAATCTACTTGTCAATGTTCAAACTGACATTAACATGTGAAATGTTTAACTGTAAATGATTTTTGTTCAACTACAGTAATCAGCAGTAAAAAAGTAAACAAAACAAAACAACAGTTTTATGAAACATAAAACAGTAAAAATAATCTCTTTCTTTTAGACAGATAATAGTGTGAAATGAGTGTTTTTCTGTTCATTGTTCAGCTGGACAGGAAGGACTCAGGGCGGACTTTGCTCATGAGCAAAGCTGGCTTCAAGTCCTGACTCCTCCTAATCGAGGCTCAGCATGTGGACGTTGCAAGGCCAGTAAAGGCCCCGTGACACCGGGTCGGGTCTTCTCAAAACCGGGCTTCTTAGGATCCAGCCCAAAGGTGTGGTAGACTCCATGTAAAGCTAAATACAGGCACGAGACCGACAGACGACAAGTTCCACAAGGCAAAGCTGAAAACTTTGAAGAGGATGTGAAACCTTTAAGAGTTAAACAGGTGGGCTCCACACAGTCTGCCCGGGGATCCAACTTGGCATGTCAGGGTTCTCTGCCTGGCCCAGGAGGAGCACCTGTCCTCGGTGCTGGCTGACCCCCACCTGGCACATTTCCTCAGTGGGGGTACGCTCTGTTATGAGAGTCCAATGAGCAGTGTCAGTGTGAAAATGTGTTGTGATCACCAAGAGCTCATGTTTTCTTTGTCTGATGACCTCTGCTTCCTCAGACCTGGTGTTTCTGACCCTCAGGAAAGTTGAGCCTTGAAGACAAACACAGATAAACAGACACGTTAATCAAATTCACATTTTATTCTTAAACAAAGGAGGTAAAGTAGTCAAAGTGTTACCTTTACTGGGAAGAGCTGATGCAGCTCAGAGCAAAGTCCAACTGGAACTGGTGACTCCTGAGCACTGTCTTCCTGCTGCTGCTTGTCTGATGTGTCCATAGAGTGGACAGAAGGTGGTGTCCTCCAGAAAGTCAGGGACACGCAGGCATCTCATGTGGAGTCACAGAACATGACATGCAGGAGTTTGTTCTAAAACAATAAATAAAATGTAAATGTGCATCAACTGTCATTAAACGTTGAAGAAATGATATACTGTTATCAAATAGAGTGAGGAAAAGAAGTATTTGAACACCCGGTGACTTTGCAAGTTCTCCCACTTGGAAATCATGGAGGGGTCTGAAATGTTCATCTTAGGTGCATGTCCACTGTGAGAGACATGATCTAACAAAAAATATCCATAAATCACAATGTATGATTTTCTTAATTTATTTGTGTGTTACTGCTGTAAATAAGTATTTGAACACTTGTGAAAATCAGTGTTAATATATTTTACAGTAATCTTTGTTTGCAGTTACAGAGGTCAAAGGTTTCCTGTAGTTTTTCACCAGGTGTGCACACACTGCAGCAGCAGCAGCAGGATTTTGGAACATTCCTCCACACAGATCTTTTCTAGATCAGCCAGGTTTCTGGACTGTTACTGAGAAACATGGAGTTTGAGCTCCCTCCAAATATTTTCTACAGGATTT
>JBBPBX010054834.1:0-20765 GCA_038048925.1 Garcialebias charrua | reverse complement strand
ATATATACTATATATATATATATATATATATATATATATATATATATATAATATATATATATATATATATATATATATATATATATACCGTATTTTCCGGTGTATAGGTCGCACCTTTTTATGGTTTTTTTCAAGGCCTGCGACCTATACACAGGTGCGACCTATATATGGCTTGTTATCACTTTCGGCGAAACAAATTTTTAAATCCAGCTCATTTCACAATTACGTTCATTTATTAAGGAAAAGTTCAGCTCAGACATATATTTGCTATAATTTTTATCAAACAAATAATTGTTTTTAAGTGTTAATCTTCTTAAAAGCCTTGCTGTGCGCTCCTGTGGCAGACATTTGCAGCAGAGCTAAACGTAGGTGCGACCTATACACCGGTGCGACCTATCTAGGGATTTTTCCAATCTATTGGTGATAATTGGACAATGCGACCTATACACAGGTGCGACCTATACACCAGAAAATACTGTATATATATATATAATATATATGTATAGACTGGTTCAGTGGAGGCAGTAGATCATACCATAATAGAACAAGCGGAAGCATAGTTGACTGGATATTGATTTGAACAGATCCAACTTTGCTGAGTCATACTTGTTGTGTTGATAGGCCACACACAGCTTTTTTCCAAAATGTGATAGTGATAGTAAGGCAACATTAATTTAATGTGTTCTATCTAAAAGTGTATTTTACTGAATTCATGAATGAGCCACATTACAGGCCCACTTTAACAACTAAATGCAGTGGAAATACAAAAGGCAGGCAAAACTGCTTTTCTTTGAATGATGTCAGCTTTGCACAAGTGTATCAAGCATTGATAATTAAAACAAAAGTTAGTTTGAAAGTAACTACCGTTATCTTAATGGCTTTGTTTAAAAAGACAAAAGTATACAGCTATAACTTAGATCACTCAGTGTCCCCATTGATTATTTATGCACACCTCATGACAAGTTTTCTTGATACCAGCCATTTTTGCACGTCCTCCTCTGCCCTGGATGACTTTAATCAGCTGGCTTCAGTGCTTGTCTAGATGGACCAGGAAAGTCTGCTGAAGGGGAAGAGCCAACAGCCTCTGCAACTCTGCATTAATATGAAAAACAAACTTAAAAATGCAACATATTTAGTATGTGCAAAGAAAATGATTTAAAGTAAATAGTAAGCAATCATTCCCAACATTTAAGTAAAATAATAATAATAATTAACTTCTATCTGCATTACTTCCTCTTTCTGTTGGAACAGCACAGGACATCTGTCCTTGAGAGCTTCAGGTTCTTCATCAGGAGGTGGTGGATCAGTCTAATCATGGACAGAATGGTTTTTATTGTGGATTGACTTTTTATTTGCATATTTTCTTAGATGTAGCTACACAGACATTTTTTAATGTTTAATCCCTGGATGTACATCTACAACTGCTTAACTTATTAGATCAACTTGATTCATAATGGCCTCTACATCTAACAGCTAAACATGGCCGCTACACTTATGCTACTTCCCCACCGCACGCATCTCGCGCAGCCGAAACAGCCACTTTACATTGAAGTCTATGGGGACGCAAATCTTGGAGCAGCGGGTCGTGTCGCGGCGCATCCACAGCATACAAACAGCGCGAAAGTGAGCAGCAGCTGTTTCCTACTCCCGCGTCGCATCCGAGCAGCGACTGTGCTGCTCGGATGCGCAGATGTGGAAGCACGCCATTCCGTGCTTCCACAGCTAGATTCAGCTCGCTGCTCAGCAGCAAACAATCAGGACCAATCAGGAGAGACTCTGCCATGTGATCACGCAACGACGACGGGACGGAATTAGGTGGGCACCGCGCGAAACGTTTAACAGATGAAAAAAATCCCGCGGTAAACATGGAGGAGAAACTTACAGCAGGTCGTCAAACTGGGCGCGGGTGACACGGAAGTACCGCTGAAAGCGCTCCTCGTCTGCGCGCAGCTCTTGGATCATCAGATGGTGAAATTCACTGAATTCATGACGCCTCTCATGTGGGGTGAATCCAGAATCGTCGTTGTGCACGGCGTCTGCGTGTTGCTGCTTTGTAGATTAAGTACAACAAGGCAATTCTTCGTATTGCGTCTGCCATTTTTCTGAGACCGGAAATAAACAAACACCGGAGCGGAAGAGGACCAACACGCTCCTCCCACTGCAGACGCGTTAGATGAGGACAGTCATCTGTTGACAAGCAGCCAGTACAGTGCATTTGGAGATTTTTGGAAGCGCAATATGCTTTAGGTGAGGATGAGGCATTAATCAGCTTTAGAATGCAAAACATGTCTAAAACTAAATCAAATGGTCAAATATTGATGTAAATGTTGGTGAATGTCTTTTAGCACAATTCTAATTCCATATGACTTATATGACATAAAAAAACACACATTGAACTGTTGTTAGCTGTAAGTTGTGTGGTTTTAGGCAGCATTTTCAGTTAGCAATCAAGCTAACTGGACTCGCAGGGTGGTTGCCTAGCAACAGTGTCAGTTGGAGAGCGCTGTAGAGAAGTCAAACAGTTTTTAGGCTCTGCTCCAGTGTATCTGTAACTGTCAACAGAAACTGTTGAGTAGGAGAAAGTGAGCAACATAAAATAGTACAGCCTTGATTTCAGCCCAAACCAACAACTGCAGATATAAGGTTTGTATTTTATTGTTCTTATTTCTCCTGTGTCATTGTAGTTATAGTTTTCCTCTAGCAAAAATATTTAGCATTAAAAAAAATATGTACCTTGCTAACTGATGAAAAACAAGGAAGAGGTCTGTGCCTTTAGACATGGTGTTCGATTTAAATTTTAAAAGGAATCAACTGAGAAGTGAAACCTCTGTCCTCACAGCTCCATCAACACCAACTGGAAGACAGAGATCTCCCAACCAGTAGCTCAACTGTCCACATGGAAGCAGCCACAGGTAGAGAGGACTGTGGGACAGCAGAAACTAGAGGAAATCAAGATCTGAATTCATATGAAGGTAATGAGAACTCTTCAAAAGACCGAAGTCAGTGATGATGATGAAGCTAAACCGTTACTGTCATATCTTTATCAAGACAAAAAGGAAGACCGATATAGTCCAGTCAGCAGCTCACCTGACCAGAGAGAAGCAGCATCTGATGAAGAGGGGGGAAAGCAACAGAAACTACCATGACCTCACAACTGAACAAGTATGAAGACCATTCCAACTCTCCAGAGACTGAAGTCAATGATGATGAGTATGATGATGGGAACAAGCTTGATTCCCAGCTAAACCATGCATCATCTGGGTCAACAACTGAAGATGGTGAGAAAAACTTGAAAGACAGTAGGGTTCCTAAGTCAGGTGCAAAAACCACCAAGAAACCTTTTATCTGCTCTCATTGTGGTAAGCTGTTTATCAACAACTTGTCTCTTCAGAGGCACATGAAAAGTAATTTCAGACATACAAAGTCTTCAAGTTATTTGGTTACTAAGAAAGAGCTGAAAGTGGGAACAAATGTACAGTCATGCAGTAAAGTTGAGATCAAACTGAATCAATTTGGATGTGACAAGTGTGGCAAAAAATTTACCAGAAAAGCAAATTTAAAAACTCACATGCAAATCCACACAGGAGAGAAACCATTTGCTTGTGAACTTTGTGGACACAGATTTAGCCAACAATCCAGTTTAAACACACACATGAGAATCCACACAGGACAAAAACCATTTGCTTGTGAACTTTGTGCACAAAGCTTTAGACATAAGTCCAGTTTAAACAGACACATGAGAATCCACACAGGACACAAACCATTTGCTTGTGAACTTTGTGGACAAAGATTTAGCCAACAGGCCAATTTAAACACACACATGAGAATACACACAGGACAAAAACCATTTGCTTGTGAACTTTGTGCACAAAGCTTTAGACATAAGTCCAGTTTAAACACACACATGAGAATCCACACAGGACAAAAACCATTTGCTTGTGAACTTTGTGGACAAAGATTTAGCCAACAGGCCAATTTAAACACACACATGAGAATCCACACAGGACAAAAACCATTTGCTTGTGAACTTTGTGCACAAAGCTTTAGACATAAGTCCAGTTTAAACACACACATGAGAATACACACAGGACACAAAGTGGTGGTTTGAAATGACTCCTAAAACTCACATGAGAAACTCCACATGAGGGACAACTGCTGAGTGTTAAATATTAAGAAAAGTCTTGAAGACACGTGAGAGTTCACACATAATCAACACTGAAAGATTCCAGGGTTGTTGATAACAATATGAGTACTGAAGAGCATGCTGTCAAGAAATGCAACGTTTTTATTTACATGTATATACAGTATTTTAGTTTGAATTAATAAAAATTGCATTGTTGTAGCCAAATGTTAAATGGTCTAAAGATGATTGAAACATTAATAGTTTTGTGTTCAAATGTTTGAATAACTTTCTGAAAAATGTTATATGTTTTAATGTAATAAATAATATACACAAAATGTGTTTTAGTTAATTTTGTTCTGCTTCAAATGTGTTTTATTTATTTTTTATTAGAACAATCTTTATCTGACTACAAACATTGAAACGTTAAATAAATATTTAGACAAAATAAAAACAAGTTAAAAAAAGTTGCCATAGAATCAAACTTAAAATGCAGATTTGTTTAAAATGTTGCTGTTAATGGATCACATGCTGAGACTTGAGCCCAGGCGAACAGCACGGCTAAGTAAGACTAGCTGATGTGTTAGAGCAAATAAGTGATGTTAATTCAACCTAAACCACAGACGGTGAAAATATTTTTCAAATTTAAGGTAGGAAAAGGATTACAGTATTTCCTTTTTTGCGCCATTTATTAAATGCTAGCTTGTAGTGGGTAGTATGTTTGCTTAGGCTCATAAATTCAGGGAGCCATTAAAAAAAAGAAAAGTTATAGGCATTTAACCATTCTTCCCAAAACAAAAGCTTTTCATTATAAAAATCATTGATATTGTAATTCACTTACTGTTTACAGTAGTCTCTCATTTATCGCAGGGGTTTCCTACACTTTTGCAATATTCTAATGCTAAAGTCTAAACACTCTAAAAGAGCACAGCATGTCATCATTTCAGCTCTCTGCCTCCTGCTGCACTCTGCCAACTGCCAGTACGTTCAGCCACGCCCACTTCTTCTCTGCAGAGCGGCGATCATGACATGCTGCAGGACGGAGCTTCTTCCTGCACCTGTGGGCTGCACACAGGTGCAGGAGGTGTTAGATAATATAAAATAATTCATTTTAAATTTAAAAAATCCATGCAGATTGTGTGGCTCGTCCATCAATCAACCAGTTGTGTGTCATGTCCAATCCATCATCCATCCATTCTCTTCTGCTTATCTGGGGTCGAGTCGGGGGGTAGCAGCCTGAGTAAGGAGGCCTAGACTTCCCTCTCCACAGCCACTTGGGCCAGCTCCTCCGGGGGTATCTCAAGGCGTTCCCAGGCCAGCCGAGAAACATAGTCCCTCCAGCGTGTCCTGGGTCTTCCTCTGGGTCTCCTCCCGGTGGGACATGCCCGGAACACCTCACCAGGGAGGCGTCCAGGAGGCATCCTAACCAGATGCCCGAGCCACCTCAACTGGCTCCTCTCGATGTGGAGAAGCAGCGGCTCTACTCCGAGTCCCTCCCGGATGACTGAGCTTCTCACCCTATCTCTAAGGGAGAGTCCAGACACCCTGCGGAGAAAACTCATTTCAGCCGCTTGTATCCGAGATCTCGTTCTTTCGGTCACAACCCAAAGCTCATGACCATAGATGAGGGTGGGAACGTAGATCGATCGGTAAATTGAGAGCTTTGCCTTTTGACTCAGCTCTCTCTTCACCACGACAGACCGGTACAGCGCCCGCTTCACTGCGGACGCTGCACCTATCCGCCTATCGATCTCACGCTCCAGTTTTCCCTCATTCGTGAACAAGACCCTGAGATACTTAAACTCCTCCACTTGGGGCAGGACCTCCTCCCCGACCCGGAGAGGGCACTCTACCCTTTTCCGGCTCAAGACCATGGCCTCGGATTTGGAGGAACTGATCCTCATCCCGGCCGCGTCACACTCGGCTGCAAGCCGCTCCAGTGAAAGCTGTAGATCACGACCTGATGAAGCCAATAGGATCACATCATCTGCAAAAAACAGAGAAGCAATCCTAAGGCCACCAAAACAGATCCCCTCAACACCTTGGCTGTGCCTAGAAATTATGTCCATAAAAGTTATGAACAGAATCGGTGACAAAGGGCAACCGTCGTGGAGTCCAACTCTCACTGGAAACGAGCCTGACTTACTGCCGGCAATGTGGACCAAGCTCTGACATCGGTCGTACAGGGACCTAACAGCCCATATCAAAGGGCCTGGTACCCCATACTCCCGGAGTACCATCCACAGGGCCCCCCCAGAGGGACGCGGCCGATTGCCTTCTCTAAGTCCACAAATCACATGTAAACTGGTTGGGCAAACTCCCATGTTCCCTCCAGGACCCTGCTGAGGGTGTAGAGCTGGTCTAGTGTTCCACGACCAGGACAAAAACCACACTGCTTCTCCTGAATCCGAGGTTCGACTATCCGATGGACCCTCCTCTCCAGAACTCCTGAATAGACCTTACCAGGGAGGCTTAAGAGTGTGATCCCCTATAGTTGGAACACACCCTACGGTCCCCCTTTTTGAATAGGGGAACCACCACCCCAGTCTGCCAATCCAGGGGATCTGCCCCCAATATCCACGCAATATTGCAGAGACGCGTAAGCCAACACAACCCCACAACACCCAGAGCCCTAAGGAAATCAGGGCGAATCTCATCCACCCCCGGAGCCCTGCCACCGAGGAGCTTTTTAACCACATCGGTGACCTCAGCATCAGAGATTGGAGAGCCCGACCCAAAGTCCCAGGCTCCGCTTCCTCAGTAGAAGATGTACCAGTGGGATTACGGGGGTCTTTGAAGTATTTTGCCCACCGACTTACAACATCCCGAGTTAAGGTCAGCAGCACGCCACCCCCACTATAAATAGTGTTGGTGGAGTACCGCTTTCCCCCCCGAGACACCGAATGGTGAACCAGAATTGCCTCGAAGCCATACGGAAGTCATTCTCCATGGCCTCTCTGAACTCCTCCCACACCCAAATTTTTGCCTCAGCAACCACCCGAGCTACATGCCGTTTGGACTGCCGGTACCCATCAGCTGCTTCTGGGGTCCCACAGGCCAAAAAGGCCCAATAGTACTCCTTCTTCAGCCTGACAGCATCCCTCACCGCCGGTGTCCACCACCGGGTTCGAGGGTTGCCACCACGACAGGCACCAACAACCTTGCGGCCACAGCTCTGATAAGCTGCCTCGACAATAGAGGCGTGGAACATGGCCCACTCTGACTCAATGTCCCCCGCCTCCCTCGGAACGTGTTCAAAGCTCTCCCGGAGGTGGGAGTTAAAGCTCCGTCTTACGGGAGACTCTGCCAGATGTTCCCAGCAGAACCTCACAATACGTTTGGGTCTGGCAGGTCTGATCGGCATCCTCCCCCACCATCGGAGCACACTCACCACCAGGTAGTGGTCAGTTTACAGCTCCGCCCCTCTCTTCATCTGAGTGTCCAAGACATACGGCTGAGATCAGATGAGCCAACAACAAAGTTGATCATCGAACTGCGACCTAGGGTGTCCTGGTGCCAAGAGCACATATGGACACCCTTATGCTTGAACATGGTGTTCGTAATGGACAATCCATGACGAGCACAGAAGTCCAATAACAGAACACCAATCGGGTTCAGATCAGGGGGCCGTTCCTCCCAACCACACCCCTCCAGGTCTCACTGTCATTGCCCATGTGAGCGTTGAAGTCCCCCAGTAGAACAAGGGAGTCCCCAGGAGGCGCACTCTCCAATACCCCCTCCATTGGTGGGTAATCTGAGCTTCAGTTTTTGCGCATAGGCACAAACAACAGTCAGAGCCCGTCCCCCCACACGTAGGTGGAAGGAGGCTACCCTCTTGTTCACCAGGGTGAACCCCAATGTACAGGCACCAAAGATGGGGCCAACAAGTATGCCCACTCCTGCTCGGTGCCTCTCACCAAGGGCAACTCCAGAGTGGAAGAATGTCCAACCCCTCTCAAGGAAACTGGTTCCAGAGCCATGCGCTGAGGTGAGTCCGACTATTTTTAGCCGGAACCTCTCAACCTCACACACCAGCTCAGGCTCCTTCCCCACCAGAGAGGTGACATTCCATGTCCCAATGGCCAGCTTCTGTAGCCCAGGATCAGACAGCCAGGGTCCCCGCCCTCGGCCACCACCCATCCCACATTGCACCTGACCCCTTTGGCCCCTCCCACAGGTGGTGAGTCCATGGGAAGGGAGACCCACGTCTCCTCTTCGGGCTGTGCCCGGCCGGGCTCCATGGTTAAAAGCCCGGCCACCAGGCGCTCGCCAATGTGCCCCACCTCTGGGCCTGGCTCCAGAGTGGGGCCCCGGTGACCCACGTCCGAGCGAGGGAACATTGACTCCATTAATTTTATTCATCATAAGGGGCCTTTGGGCTGCACTTTGTCTGGTCCCTCACCTAGGACCTGTTTGCCTTGGGTGACCCTACTAGGGGCATGAAGCCCCTGACAGCATAGCTCCTAGGATCATTGGGACACTCAAACCCCTCCACCACGGTAAGGTGGTAGCCCAGGGAGGAGTCCAATCTTACTTTGAAAAACAGCAAAAGAGCGAGTCTGCAAAAGTCGAACCGTGAAATAGCGAGGGACTACTGTAATCCAAATCTCATCAATAGTTGATGCTCAGAAAAAAATGGCGGTTGAATAAGCAGTCGGTACAGTGGCATCTTTCTTTTTCTTATTACATGAAATTTTTTATTAACAGTAAAACATTACAACAACAGTCATCAATCAAATAAACAAAAGCCAGGGGGATTATTCAAATAAACACATTAAATAAGGTGCACAAATCAAATGTTTTTATAGGTTTCTTGTTGTTAGAGTCAGAAATGTTTACAAAGTTCAGACTCCTTCTTGAATGCCTGACAAAAGGGAGTGATTCAACTTTGATTTGTGTATGTGGTATTTCCCTAAGAGTGTTATGCGATTTATATACTTTGTAGTTCTTTCTGTTTCTTGCTTTTGACATCATGGACTCCAAACAGGTACAGTGGGATCTATCTCGAGTGAAGTTTACGTCATGAATTCAGACGTAGACGTTGGACTGCATTAATTAAGATGCATTAAGCTAGTTTAATTGTTTCACTTGGACTCAAAGTAAAAAGTTAATTTCAGATAAAATGTGTGACTTTTAAGTTAACCCAGTAAGCCACTAAAATAAAACAATTTTGAGATTAATATAAATAAGTTCCTAAGATGAACTACAGACCAAATACTATTTTTAGAGTGTACGGTCAGGAGGATTAAACCATCAGTATCACTTTTAAATGCATGTTGTGGATTACTATTATTCTTATTTTAATTAGATTGACTTTTGTCATTTTAAAGCAGGTTACCATAGATTCTCACCTCACTTCATTTGAAATTTGCCACACCTGAGTGTCATGCCTGCTCTCTCTGCTTGGGGTGGATCTGTGAAGCTGGGGTCCAAAATTGTCAGCACACTGCTCCAACTAAAAATGTTGTTGCCACTCAGTGGATTCCTCTTTACCAGCTAAAGTGGCGCTGAGCTGCTTCTGTTTAGTGAATTACCAAGGGGGGGGGAGGAGACGGACGGCGACTGCTTCACAGGGATGTAATTCTGTGGTTGATAAGGCGCAGGCCGATGTGTGAAAGGGGTTTTGGAAAAGCGGTTTTTGCTGCCTATCAACCTGAGAAGATTAAAAAACCATTTCCAAACTATCCAGAATCCACCATTCTACAGGAAGAAATATTATTTACAATTGGAAAACATTTAGGGTAGTTAAGTCTTCTCAGGCGGGAAAATTCTAGCAAATCAGATTGTGCTGTTCTATAAAAATAACCTGATAAACTAAATACAGTACTAACATAACAACAGCTGATTCTTAAACTGAAAATGATAATTAGAATAATCTCTGCATCTTTCATGTTTAATGTTCATGGTAAGACTCTTGGAAATGCCCAAATAAGTTATAGTTGGATTGAGAAAGCTGCAAAAAGAAAGCCCTTTCTTTTTAAGAAGTCAACAGCAGGTTTGGTTTGCAGAGCTGCAATTGAACAAACCACAAGGCTTCTGGAACAATGAGAAGTTTGTTCATATTTGACTAAATAACAAACACACATGAATACTTAAAATCAAATGTCAAAAACTGTGTTGAAGGGATGCTATTTAGAATTTGTTTTGCAGCCATGGGATCTGAACACATATGTAGTTATTAAGTTGAACTATACAACTGAACTTCAATATGAAAAGATGAATAAAATACCTGTTTACATTAAGTGTGTCACACAGTCTCCTCCTCCTCCTCCTCCTTCTTCTTTCAGATGTTTTCTCTTCAGGGGTCTCCACAGTGAGTCATCCTCCTCCATCTCACTCTGTCCTCTGCATCCTCTGTCCTCACTCCAACTACCTCCATGTCCTCTCTAACTGCATCCATATACAGTATCTCCTCTTTGTCTTTTTCCTGGCAGCTGCATTTCTAACATCCTTCTACCAATATACCCACTGTCCCTCCTCTGGACATGTCCAAACCATCTCAGTCTGGCCTCTCTAACTTTATCTCCCAGTTGTTCAACATGTGCTGTACCTCTGATGATCTCATTCCTGATCTTATCCATCCTTGTCACTCCTAAGGAGAACCTCAGCATCTTCATTTCTGCCACTTCCAGTTCTTTCTCCTGTCTTTTTGTCAATGACACTGTCTCCAGACCATACAACATAGCTGGTCTCACCACTGTCTTGTAAACTTTTCCTTTGAACTTTGCTGACACCCAGTTATCACAAATCACTCCTGAAACTTCTACAGCACCTGTGTGACAGCACCTGTGTGACAGCACCTGTGTGACAGCACCTGTGTGACAGCACCTGTGTGACAGCACCTGTGTGACAGCACCTGTGTGACAGCACCTGTGTGACAGCACCTGTGTGACAGCACCTGTGTGACAGCACCTGTGTGACAGCACCTGTGTGACAGCACCTGTGTGACAGCACCTGTGTGAGCGGACGCGGGCGCGCCTTGGCTGCCGCTGCTCCTCGTACTTTTTGCTCCTCTATCTTTTTTGTTACTTTCTGCTGTTTTTTTTCACCAACCCTTTTTTCACCGACCCTTGTTGGGCATTTCTACCTTTCTACCTTTCTGTGATTAAGTTTTAGAGCAACTGTCTTTTCTGACTGCGTTGTGGATCTGCAGACGTTACACGCTGCCGGTCAAAGCAGATGACCGCTTATCCTGAGCCTGGGTCTGCTAAAGGTTTCTTCCTTCTAAAAGGGAGTTTTTCCTTTCCACTGATGCCATTGTGCTTGCTCAGGATGGGAGTCTAAAGCGAAGCCAAGATTTGACTTGTTTGCTGGATTCATTAGATAGAAAACTTTACTAGTCTAACCGGAATTTTAGTAGTGGGGGCTGTCAACCTCCCGCTAGCTCCAGCACAAATTTAGCTTAGAGAACCACGTAGCTGCATTCATTGTTCGCTTACCTGCTGCCCTTGTTGACTTCCTGTGTCCTCTGGACTGTTCTGGATTCTCTCCTGTACTCCGTCAAGGTAATACTCATTCAAGTTACCTCTCACGGCTTCTTGTATATCTTTTTCGGAGTCGTGGGCCTGCTGTTAGCGGCTAGCTCCGTGCTAGCTTCCACCGGCTAGACAATGTTGACCTACTCCGCTTCGCAGTTGTTTGAACTTAACAACTGCTCCATTCCTCCTTCTGTTTCCACCATCAAACAACTGGGACTTCTGCGTGGACCTTGTTATATCCATATAAGCTCTAGAAAGAAAACAGTTTATTCAAGACAAGCGAGCTCTGACTAGATTCCTTCTGTCTGGACTGAGAGACGTGTCGCACCTCGATTACATCTTCAGAACGCTGCGTCTGTAGTCCCTTGTAGTCCACAGTGCACGAAGTGGCAAGGAAAACGTGGAGTGGACTTCAGTCTGCTTAAACCTCTTCTAAAAACTTCTGCTCCAACTAGTATTAAAATAGAACTTTTTAATGTTCAATCACTATCCAACAAATCATGTCTAATTCATGATCACATTCTGGAGAAGAACTTGGATCTTATGTGTCTTACAGAAACTTGGCATCAACTAGATGTCTACAGTTCTCTGAACGAAGCTTGTCCCTCTGGATACAGTTATCTGCAGAGAGCCCGCTGCACTGGCCGTGGTGGTGGTCTGGCTGTAATTTATCGCAGTAATTTAATATTGTCTCATCTGGTTTCTCAGGACTTTTCTTCTTTTGAATGTTTGGCCTTCAACTTCAAAGCCCCACTTCTGATAAATGTTATATTGATTTATAGGCCTCCCAAACCGCATGTTTCATTTAACTCAGAGATACATGACCTCCTCACTTTTTTCTGCACCTCCCCTGTGAAAACTATTTTTCTTGGCGACTTAAATATCCACATGGACAATTCCTCTTCAGCTCAGGCAACAGATTTTAAGTCTCTTTTGGACTCTCTCAAGCTCACCCAACACGTTGACGCCCCTATGCACAACAGGGGGAACACTCTGGATTTGGTGATTACTGACACTGTACTCATCAATAACTTATCTATATATGACTTGGGTGTCTCAGACCACAGGGTCATCTCCCTGGAAGTGCCTTCATCTTCGCCTGCTTCAACCCCAAAACGACCTATCCAGTTCTGTGACTTAAAAAACATTTCCCCTGATGTTCTGTCTGCTGATCTTCATGCCCTGACAGCTGTCAATCATTCATCTGCAAATGACTCTGTGGATTACTACAACCAATCTCTCCGGGAGCTCCTGGATCTACACGCCCCATTGAAGTCAAGACTGGTGTCTTTCTTCCGTTCAGCTCCCTGGTACACTAGTGAGCTGCGCAAGATGAAGGCAACTGGCCGTGCTATTGAGAGACGTGTAAAATCATCTGGTCTCTCTGTACATAAGCAGGCATATAAAGAACACCAGAAAGCGTACGCCTATTCTCTTAAAGAAGCACGTTCGAAATATTATTCCAACATCATCAACACCTGCCCTGGAAACTCTTAACAGCTCTTCTCCACAATAACTCATCTGCTTAATCCCATTAAACAAACCCCTGAAGACTCTGCTCAAAAATGTGACCTGTTCCTTTCGTCTTTTAAAAACAAAGCTGACACTATCAGGTCTCAGCTCCACAACCTCCCTGATCTTAGTGTGCCATCTACCCTTCTACATTCTGGGACCCTGAGCAGCATTGATGAAGTTGTTCAAAGTGAGGTGGAGGCTTTCATCAAGAAAATGAAGCCTTCATCCTGCGCCCTGGATCCCTTCCCCTCGTCTCTCATAAAATCCAATCACTCTGCCATAAGCCCATTAATCACACAAATAATAAATCAGTCTCTACAATCTGGTCATGTTCCACTGCCTCTAAAAACTACCATCATTAAGCCTCTTCTGAAGAAATCTAATTTGGATCCCAACATTTTTTCTAATTACCGCCCAATTTCACACCTCCCTTTTCTGTCTAAAGTGCTGGAAAAAGCAGTTGCTGCTCAGCTGCAGGACCACCTACAGCAACACTCCCTGTATGAGAAGTTCCAGTCTGGATTCAGAGCAGCTCACAGTACTGAGACTGCATTACTGAGAGTTACCAATGATGTCCTTATGGCTGCCGACGCTGGTTCTCCTTCCATCCTTGTCCTCCTTGACCTCACTGCAGCTTTCGACACTGTGGACCATAGTATCCTCCTCCACCGTCTTCATGTGGAGGTCGGTCTCTGTGACACTGTCCTGGACTGGTTCAAATCTTTCCTCTCCAATAGGCTGGAATGTGTTAGTCTTGGCAATGCCACTTCCCAGACAGTCGGTGTCTCCTGTGGTGTCCCTCAGGGGTCAGTTCTGGGGCCCCTGCTGTTTTCCCTTTACATGCTGCCTTTAGGTCAAATTATTAATCAGTTCAACATTTCTTTTCACTGCTATGCCAACGATACACAGCTTTACATCAGGACTGGAGCATCCTCATCTTCCCCATTGTTATCTCCATCTTCACTCGTTCTCTCTACCTGCCTGGAGGAAATTAGGGCATGGATGAATCAGAACTTTCTTCAATTAAACTGCTCCAAGACTGAGGCCATACTGATTGGCACCCCTCACCAGGTACAAACATCAACCATAACAACAATTTCCTTTTCTGGACAAGACATCCTCCTCTCCACCTCTGTTACAAATCTTGGAGTTAAAATGGACTCTCATCTTACATTTGAAAATCACATTAAGCTTCTGTTTAAAACATGCTTCTTCCATCTTCGAAACATCTCCAGACTCCGCCCATCCCTAACTTTTTCTGATGCTGAGAAGCTCATCCATGCTTTTGTCTCCTTTAGACTCGACTACTGCAACTCCCTGTTTATTGGAATCCCTGGTAAATACCTTCAAAAGATTCAATATATTCAAAACAGTGCAGCAAGGATTTTGTTGAGAGTTCCTAAATTTGAACATATTACACTCATTCTCCATAACCTTCATTGGCTTCATGTCGCCTACAGAATTCAGTACAAAACTGCTCTCATTACACTTCAATGCTTACATGGAACTTCACCAGATTATGTAAAGGACATTCTTGTTCCATATTCATCCACCCAGTCTCTACGATCACAGAACAGTAATCTCCTTCACATTCAGAGAACCAAATTAAGGACCATGGGAGACCGGGCATTCTGTGTTGCTGCCCCCCGCCTATGGAACTCTCTTCCTGACTGCCTGAGGGCTCCTCAGTCACTGGTTAACTTTAAGAGCGGTTTGAAGACCTTTCTTTTTAAGCGAGCCTACTGTGCCTCCTCATCATTCTATCTTTGACCTTAGTTGATACTGTTACTGTATTGGTTTTACTTGTTTTATCACTTGTTTTATTTGACCTTTAATTTTGTTGCACTTTGTAGCACTTTGAGATTTTCATTAATGAAAAGTGCGTTATAAATTAAATGCATTATTATTATTATTATTATTATTATTATTATTGCATCCACTCCATCCTACCTGGACTATTTTTCACCTCCTTACTATACTCCCCATTTTCTTGGACAGTTGACCCGAAATACTTGAAGTCTTGCACCTTTGTGACCTCTGCTCCTTGTAGCCTCACTGTTCCACCCGCCTCCCTCACATTCACACACATGTACTCTGTCTTACTACAGGTCACTTTCATTCCTCTTTTTTTCAAGTGCATACCTCCACCTCTCCAAGTTCTCTTCCACCTGTTCCCTTTTCTCACCACAGAGATCACAATGTCATCTGTCCATGGGGATTCCTGCCTGACATCATTTGTTAGTCGGTCCATCACCAGAGCAAACAAGAAGGGGCTCAGAGTTGATCCTTAATGCAGTCTCACCTCCAGCTTGAAGTGGAGGAGGGATTGCATCTGTCACTCCTACAGCACATCTCACCACTGTCCTGCTGTCCTCATACATGTCCTGTACTGATCTAACACATTTCTTTGCTACTCCAGATTTAATCATGCAATACCACACATCCTCCCTCGGCACTGTCATATGCTTTTTTTTTATCCACAAAGACACAATTAAGTTCTTTCTGACCCTCTCTGTACTTCTCCATCAGCATTCAAAATTGTATATGTGGTGCTCTTTCTCATCATGAAACTATACTGCTGCTCACAAATTATCTCCTCTCATCTAAGTCTTGCTTCCATAACTTTCACCCAGATCTTCATCGTTTGGCTCGTCAACTTAAAGCTCCACTGACATGTTCTTTTAACTTTTCAAAAAATGGCACAACATATATAAATATTAAGATAGACCTCTGACCGTTTTTGCTAAAATAATGTTAAATGAATGAAAATTTCTCTCAAAATAGTTTAAAATTAGCGCCGTTTGTTTAGACCGTAAATCCGGATCTTCCGGTCACGTGTCAGCATTCCCGTTTCTGACGTCACGTCCGATACTGAACTCTGCTCAAACGACAAAAATATAGACGCATCCGTCGAATTTAGCCATTTAAAACTACATTATAGCGAAGCCAAATCGCTATAATGTAGTTTTAAATGGCTAAATTCGACGGATGCGTCTATACTTTTGTCGTTTGAGCAGAGTTCAGTATCGGACGTGACGTCAGAAACGGGAATGCTGACACGTGACCGGAAGATCCGGATTTACGGTCTAAAAAAACGGCGCTAATTTTAAACTATTTTGAGAGAAATTTTCATTCATTTAACATTATTTTAGCAAAAACGGTCAGAGGTCTATCTTAATATTTATATATGTTGTGCCATTTTTTGAAAAGTTAAAAGAACATGTCAGTGGAGCTTTAATTCCCCTGTAGTTGCTACAACTCTGTACATCACCCTTGTTCTTAAAAATGGGAACCAGCACACTTCTTCTCCATTCTTCAGGCATTTTCTCACCCTCAAATATTCCATTAAATATTTGAGTCAAAAACCTCACTGCCATCTCTCCAAGACATTTCCAAACCTACACTGGTATGTCATCATGTCATACTGCCTTCCCCTTCTTCATTATTTTCAGAGCTTTGCTAACTTAACCCTCACTAATATTTCCCACTTCCTGGTCCATAGTTTCTTTGACCTCTACTCTTCTATCTGTTTTATTCTCTTCATTCATTAGCTCCTCAAAGTAAACCTTCCATCTTCCCGTCACACTATCCTCACTTGTTAGAACATTACCATTCCTATTTTTCACAAGCCTGCCATGCTGCACATCCTGTCCAGCCTGGTTCCTCTGTCTTGCCAAACGGTACAAGTCCTTCTCACCCTCTTTAGTGTCCAGCTTCCCATACGCTTCATCATACGCTTTCTGCTTTGCCTTAGCTCCCTACCTCCCTCTGCCTCCTTATAATCCTGTCTCCTCTCTTCAGTCCTCTCACAGTCATATTTCTTCTGGGCTAATCTCTTTCTTTGAATAGCGTCCTGCACTCCATTATTCCACCACCCGGTTTCTTTATCATCCATTCTCTGTCCAGATGACACACCAAGTACCTTCCTACCTGTCTCTCTAATTACTGTTGCTGTAGTAGCCCAGTCACTTGGAAGCTCTTTCTTACCACCCAGAGCTTTTAACAGCTTGTCTCTGAATTTCTCACAACATTCTTCCTTCTTCAGCTTCCACCATTTGATCTTCTCTGATTTTATGTTTTTTTTCTCTTCCTCGCAATGGTTATTCTACACACAACCATCCAATGCTGTCTGACCATGTTCTCCCCTGTCACAACCTTACAGTCCCCAATCCCCCTCAGCTTTCTTTTTCTACACAGAATGTTGTCTACCTGTGTACTTCTGCCTCCACTCTTATAGGTCACTCTATGTTCCTGCCTCTTTTGGAAACAATTGTTAAATACATCATTTTCCATTCTCTTGGCAAAATCCACCACCAACTGTCATTCATGGTTTCTTTCATTGACGTCAAACCTACCCATCACTTCCTCGTCTCCCGTTTCCTTCACAAGCATGTCCATTCAGGTCTTCTCAAATCACCACTCTCTCCTCCCTGGGAATGCTCTCTATCACTTCATCCATCCATCCATCCATCCATTATCTTTACCTGCTTCTTTCATTTTGGGTCACAGGGGTCGCTGGTGCCCATGTCGAGCAATCACTGTGCAAGGGGTGGGATACACCCTGGACAGGTCGCAAGTCCATCACAGTCACATAGAGACAAACAAGACAAACAACCATTCACTCTTTCACTCACACCTAAGGACAATTTTAAAGTTACCAATCAGCCTAACATGCATGTTTATGGTCTGTGGGAGGAAACCTGCGTACCCAGAGAAAACCCATGCATGCATGGAGAGAACATGCAAACTCCACCCAGAAAGGCCCCCAGACACTGATTTGAACAAGCAACCTTCTCGCTGAGAAGCAGCAGCTCTACCAAATCTGCCACCGTGCTGCCCTCACTTCATTCATCCAGATCCTTCCAAAATGTATCTTGTTCTTCCACATCACATTCAACCTTTGGAGCATAACCACTGACAACATCAGAACTTCCACTTCTACCTACAGACACATCACCCTATATGATACTCTTTTCACCTTTACTACATCCTTTGTTTACTCTGTCAGGACCACCCCTACTCCATTTTTCTTTATATCCACACCATGGTAAAACAGTTTAAACCCTGCTCCAATGCTGCGAGCCTTGCTGCCCTTCCACTTGATCTGTTGGGACACATAAAACATTTACATTCCTTCTCTGCATCATGTCAGCCACAGCTTTCTACCTTTGCCTGTCATTCCCCCCAATTTAAAGTTGTCACCCTCAATCCTACATTCTTGACTTTCCTCTTCTCACTCTGTCTCCTGACACGTTTCCCTCCTCTTGGTCTTTGACTGACAGTAGTGCAATTTTCACCAGCACCCTGCTTGTCAACAGCACAGGTGGCGGTCATTGTTAATCCAGGCCTTGACCGATCCTGTATGGTGTTGGTTAGATACACTTTCATGTTAGTTTTAACACAAGTGTTTTTCATCAGACAGCCTTTCTGGCACAACCCTCATCATTCATCCAGGCTAGGCCAGCACAAGAGATACACTGGCTTGTGCTCCTTAGTGGCTGGTTTAATAGTGTGTCTTACATTATGACAAGGGTTTTGAGAATGTTTACAATTTCCAGAAACATAATGTAAATGAAACAATCAAAATCAAGGACTCAGCTTTACTGAGAGGTCAGTAAAGGTCATCACTGGACAGTTCAAAAGTACACAGGTGTCTTAAAAGTGGACAAGGTCATGCCCACTACACCAACACAGACATGTTCCCGTTTTTAGTGTTTTACATGCTTTATATTAGTAGCTGTATTATGATGCGAAGCCACGGAGCTCCCAGGCGGGAGCTGAAACAGCTGCCGTAATCCGGCATGAAAAAGAAAAACACACCGCTGGCTGAAGCCCTGAGCTCGATGGAATGTCCGGCGTAAAACTAACTTGACCGCGGTTTAATGTGACGCAGATGTGTTTATATAGCTCTGCTCTGCAAACATTGAACGTTGTTGTCTTGCGGTGTTGAGTGTAAAATATTTCCGTGACACAACGCACATGTTACGATGAAAAGTCGGCTAGCTGCTAGCATGCACTCACCAGTGTTGTCCGAATCGATCTTGCCACAGGAACAAGCGTCCAAGCTCCATGTAAACAATCCATCTTGCAACAGGAACAAGCGTCCAGCTCCATGTAAACAATCCATCTTGCGAAAGAAACAAGCGTCCAGCTCCATGTAAACAATCCATGAACAAACGACCCGCTCTTTCCAAACGATGTCAAAACAAACCCAACAGAGTACTCAGTCAGCCCCTCACGCTTGTAGCTGCCTGCAAACTATGAACTGGATTTCCTGAATGTGAGGCGGGTCTTGTTACTCTGGGTTCATGAGACACGCCTCCGTTCAGGAAATCCATTCCATAGTTTGAAGCCAACGTGCATCATGGGTTGGATCGATACGTAAACAAGGCTGGTATCGGTATGTGCCATGAGCATTGGTTCCGCTTCTGCTCGGAGGGCGGGCCAGGGTCCATCTTACACGGGCACGGGCCCGTGAGTAGAACCGCCACAGACTTTGGCTTCTCTGAAGACAAACCGCTAAAATATAACGTTTTAAATGGCTAAATTGGACGGATGCCTTTGCATCTTCGTCCATTGTATCAATGTGCGCAGTTGACGGAGTCTGTGTCTGACGTCATAATCGCGCGACGGGAAAATCCATATTTATCAATTTAAAAAAAGGCGCTAATTTTAAACTATTTTTGAGAGGAATTTTAATTAATTTAACATTGTTTTAGCAAAAACGATCAGAGGTCAATCTTAATATATATATATGTTGTGCCATTTTATGGAAAGTTAAAAGATGATGTCAGTGGAGCTTTAAAATCATGTGTTCATAATGACATATTCATTGGATAAATATCAGCCTCATTTATGGTGAGATTATTTTTTGAAAATTTGTCAGAAAAGTTTCATATATTTTCCTCTTCACAGCATTTTGGGACTAAATGCGTTTTTTTTCTGTGGGGGCTTTGTTCCTAAACATGCAATGTGTAAAAGTCCTGATCTGTTTAAATTTAGTTAGACTAGAGACAAACCCAGACTTGCCCCTGTGGTTTAAATATTCCCTGTGGCCTACTTGAGTGATTAGCTGCTTTGAGATTTTTGTGTTGTTTTATTTTTTCTTCAGTTGGTGCATCTAGTGGGACTCTGCATGGATCAATACAAGTTAGGATGAGTAACTGTTTGGGAAATTTCTTTATCTTTTTATGCAAGCTCTAACGTTTTATTCCATTTACTGACTAGGTTAGAATTGATTAATATCTCTATGTTCTAGTACTTTTTTTCTTATCATATTGCTTCCAAAACTTGTTTTGACACGCATGCATCCAGATATAACATAAAGACAAGTAGTAACTAGATGTAAGAATGGGTCACTGTCTCTATGCTTGCAGCTTCAGAACTTCTAGATCAAATCTGTCCGTCTCATTGCAGCTGCGAAGACAAAACAGTTGTTTTAAGCATCAGCAGTTAACTGAGAGGAGATTATTTATTTACTGTGCAGCCGCAGAATTCATCTTAACATGTGCTCACCTGGAATCTGTCTTAATTTGCCTGCCAAGCTCCCCTCTCTCTGTCCCCTTGGCCGTTTGGCCAGTAGTGATATGGCAGCTTCCACACAGCTGCCACAAGATTGGGAGGTGACATGCAGGCGAAAACAGCAGTGGCGC
>JBBPBX010054833.1:5794-23314 GCA_038048925.1 Garcialebias charrua | reverse complement strand
ACTTGAATGATTTTCTGCTGTAGTGGTGAAATCCCCTGAAATATGACAAGGCACTTATTACCGATATCTCAACAAATCAACTAATGTCCACATTTGTGTGTTTGCTCACTTTGCGTGCCTGCTACTCTGCAGACTGGCGCTCCACTTCCCTGTGAAGCCTGCCTTTCCACGCCGCTCCTTTTACAGCCCACAGTTTACAACCATTTGTTATTGCAGTTCCATTTATTACACACTAATTGGATGTTGTATGCTTAGACTCCTCTTGTTTGCCGTGCAAATTAGCAACACAGGGTGTGTGTGTGTGCGTCTTTCTTTTTCTTTTTTGTCATTTAGGAATCTTGCTGTCTGTGTGCTGACTGCGGGTTTTTCCTCACCAGCGACACATGCACACAAGTTGTTCTGCAAGCCTCGAACTCTGGGCGTGGAAGATTATCTTGGACTTACTGGAAAAAAACGCTATGCTTATCTTAATGTTCTTCTTATGGAGACATGGCACTCAGGGTCATAGTTTTCCTCTAAGATTTGGATTGTTAGCATCAAAACCTGCTTTTTAATTCTCAGTACAATAAAAAAGTTACACAGTTTACATCGCAGAGGAAACGAGCCTAATCTTTTTTTCTAGTGTTGGCCAGGCCTCGAATCTGTACTCGAGTTCACAGGCTGCTTTTGCCTCCAGTTTTCTCTACAGTTCCTCTTTTGAATTTAGTCAGCGCTCTGTCGATGTTAGCAAGAGCATTTTTGAAAAACACATGTGGCAACATAAACCTGAGCACAATTTGTTTCCAGATTGATTTTGCAATCATCCTTGTTTTTATGCAGATTAAGTCATTGATCTGAAAGAGGTGTGGCGTAGAGGTTAGAGAAGGCGAGCCTGTGATCAGAAGGTTGTCGGTTTGAACCCCTGGATCAACAACATAAAAAATGTGAAAGGTGGAGCACACCTCCCTCCACCCTTATTTGCTCCACTCTGGGCTCTTGAGCCCCCACCATCTGCTCCCCTGGGCGCTCTAGATGTCAGCTCTCTGCTCCACACAACGGCTTGTCGTTTACGCATTTGCCGGCCCTCCCCGGCTCTCCCTGGCTCCTCCCTGCTTATAACCCGGGTTCTGCATGTTCGCATTTTCCTTTTTTTCCCCGACTCCGCCCTCGTCATGGAACCATCTCCTCCGTGGTTCCATCGGACCGCGGCCCGACGGGCCCAGTTCACGTCATTTACTGCTCACATTTGATTCGTTGTTTGCAGCAGGGGCTGGACTGCTTCGTGTAGGGGCGAGACCAGAGGGCGTGACTAGCTGCGTGTTGAGTCATCAACTGCGATTTCGCCAGCGCACCTAAAAGCACTCTATTTTCATCTAAAAACTACTTTTGAGTGCATAAAAATGATCGGAAACGTGTGTTTATATGCTTAACTTGCTAACTGTAGTGAAAAAACACATGAAAACTCAGTATTTATTTCGTTTTTTCCAAAAATTCGCAAACCGGAAGTCCGCTCGTTCGTAAATTTCGCCAGCGCACCTAAAAGCACTCTATTTTCATCTAAAAACTACTTTTGAGTGCATAAAAATGATCGGAAACGTGTGTTTATATGCTTAACTTGCTAACTGTAGTGAAAAAACACATGAAAACTCAGTATTTATTTCGTTTTTTCCAAAAATTCGCAAACCGGAAGTCCGCTCGTAAATTTCGCCAGCGCACCTAAAAGCACTCTATTTTCATCTAAAAACTACTTTTGAGTGCATAAAAATGATCGGAAACGTGTGTTTATATGCTTAACTTGCTAACTGTAGTGAAAAAACACATGAAAACTCAGTATTTATTTCGTTTTTTCCAAAAATTCGCATTCTGAGCTTTTCGGTAAGAACTGCCCACCCACGTCAAGTGAATACCCCACCCACTTCAAGGCTTGCTCTCCGGACAGTGCGCAATCAACGAGGGCGGGCCAGAGCTGGCTCTGGGCCAACCAGAGACGAGCGGGACCGGGGAGGGCCGGCAAATGCGTAAACGTGGTAGCTGGTGTCAGGAATGGCATCCGGTGTAAAAACAATTGCCAAGTCTTCGTGTGAGTTAGTTCACTGTGGCGACCTCTGAAGAAGGGAGCAGCCGAAAAAGAAATAAAAAAAGAAAAAAGGTAATTGACCTGAAAGAAACATTGGTTATCTAAAAACACATTGTGGTTCTCATACATTCATGAGATGCGTGCCCATCTGCTCCTCTGCATGTTAGGACTACAGATAAATACACTTATTTTATATAATATACATGCAACGCATTTCTGGTTTATAAACTTTAAGAATTAGGGGTTCACCGATTTATCGGCCCAGATTTCCTTAATTTAGGCAAATTGGGAATCAGCTGATACTTGCATGAGAAACTGATTTATACCAATTTCTTTTTGATTTTAACAACAGTAGTCAGAATTTCCTTTTTATTTCAGAGCACTACCTCATGGACAGTTAAAACAAGTTTGTGTTGTTTCTAGGATATTGTTCAGGGGTATGTTTTTCAATAAAATAATATTGGAAAATTGAAGGTGCATTGTGACCTTATAACACCTGACTTTTTAAAAATCGGTGAGTGGACAGAAAACTGCAATTGGTGCACCCCTATTAAATATGGAAATAAAAATGTCTCGATTGACAAAATAAAGGAAAAAAACCCACAACATTTAAATTATTTGGTTTGATTTCTCACAAATCTTAGTTACGGTATAATGTGCATTTCTAGTTCTTTTTCATGTAATTTGACGACTGAGTGTTTTTTTTATGCTTACGATTAAACTGACTTTATTAAGTCATTTATTCAGTAATTTATTATACTCAGAGCACATTTCACACTTTATTTTTAGTTAAGCATTCTTTGCCATTCTTTTTTCTGCTTCACGTGTTGCTCTAAAATGACAGATGCAAACTGTTCGGTTACTTCACTGCAATTAAAACGAGACAAACACTTTAAAAAGTACAAAATAAGTTGAATGCAAACACTTGCATATTCACAACATTTTGAACACAAGAGTAGAGCGTTTACTAGCGTTTATGATTTAACGCTGCATATTAAATCAATGTGCTAAAAGCAGCTGCTGCTGTTTGACTCTTTCTATTTATGTAACAATAAATTTGGCCTCGCTTTTTATTGCCAGAGACGTGTTCAGACATCATTTTAGTGTTTGTTCCTGCATCTTAATTAAAATGTATTTAGATATTGTAGCCATGTCGTAAATAAAAAAAACAATTATGATAATAACAAACATTTAGTGGTCTGTGAGTAACGTCTTTTACTTTAGATCTGCAGACAGACAGCTCAGGTAATATGAATGCTTCAGCTTTTTCAACATGTAATTATTGTGAAATAAAAAAATGTTTTCCGGTCTTTTCCTGTGAACATAACTTAGTCACACATTTTCTGCAGGTTGTTTTTCTAGTAAAAAACTGGTATGGTCACAGTAGCTAATGCAGCAACTGGTTCAGTCTTGTTCTCTGTGCAAAATTAAGCTGCCCACTGTAATGAGAAATGAAACGAAGGGCTCTCTGTTAGGCAACTTTTACCGAGTTAAATCCACCCACACAGTCCTGCAAAGGCTCTTGTTGTTAGAAAATCATTTACCGGTAGATTCAGTTCGACAGCTGTTAGCAACCTGCTTTAATGTGGTTTTGTTGAAGCATTTCTTATATTTGTTTGCAGCTCATCATATGATGTAAAGACGGGCCTGAAGGTAGCGGTGAAGAAGTTGTCCAGACCTTTCCAGTCCATTATCCACGCAAAGAGAACCTACAGAGAGCTGCGGCTGCTGAAACACATGAAGCACGAGAACGTGAGTCACCTGCAGTCGAACCGCCTGTCTTTACTTCCCTCTGACTTTAAATCTGTTCCAGCTTAACGTCTCCTCTGTGCAGCAGAATCTTTAGCAAGTTGTGCTCTTAAAAATCATACCTGTGGTTTTTAGGGTAGCAATTCCTAGAAAGACCTGCTCGCCTTGTTGAGAGTTATTTATTTATTTCAATTATGTGAGTAATATTTAAAACCTGCTCCCTGGAATGTGAAGGGAGGGCCACATGACATCAGGAGCTTATGAAGATTTTGTTCTGGGTGAAAAGAAGATAAATAGGCATGTTACACCCTGTATTTATGAGGTTATGAGCTAACTATGTAGCAATAGTGGAAAAATAAAACCCTTAAACCTTCAAGTATTTTAACATTTTGACCATGTATGGACTTCAGAATTGAACATTTAACTTAGAGCTGCTCAAAATGTAAAACTAGCATATAAAAAATTACCAGCTAGCACAACAAGCAAGCATACATAATCATGAACATCACCACCTTCTGTAATATCCTGTAATGTCTTCATTGTGCATCTTAAGTGTATCACATCTACAGTTTTTTATTTTATTCTATTAGTGTAGTAATGGCTTAGTGGCTTCACTTATCCTCCAACAATCATGCCTTTAGTTTTGGTTTGTGTGTGAACATGCAGACTTTGCCCGCATACAAAACAGTCACTGGTGCTGTTGCTGCATCCTGCAAACACTTTACGCTGGATGCATTTGACTGTGAGTGAGCCTTGAAGTTTTTGTTGGTGGTGGCGTCTTTCTACTGGAGAAGTTTGCACTGCTGAGTGTTTATTTTGGGTTGTTTGTAACAATTGCAGTAAGCAAACACTGTATGTGCAAATATAATTTTGAAATGGGGTTCTGTGAGAAGTCTAAAAAAGCTAAGTCTGGTCCTCTGGACATTCACAAAGCAAAAAAAAATATATATATATTTTTTGCTTTGCTATGTTTTGTTTTTTGAATGTCCAGAGGACCAGACTTAGCTTTTTTAGATTTTTCTACCTGGATTATTGAGCATGCATCAGGGTGTTCTGTGAGAAGGTTGCTAACAATAAATATCTTACTCGTTGTACTTTGTAGATTAGCATTTGTTAAGATACTTTCTCTGCTTTCAATTTGTTGGGCTGATAGTTACCGTACGATGAACCAATATTCAAAAACTAATCAAATAATTGCAGCAGAACTGGAAGAGTATTTTTGCTTGCCATATCCATCCTGTTGAGAACTATCTGCAACTAGGCCTGTCGCCATAAACAATAAATCAATTAATCGTATGATAAATGAAAATTATTGATCTCATTTTCATTTATTGGCTTTATCGTTTCTTCGGGTCTCTCTCTTCTACTGAAGACACTGGATGACAAAAGGCTCAACTACGGTGCTCTTCACTGACTCCTCCCTTTCTCTTTAAAATCTGTTTTATCTGTCCAAAACTGTGTTTTTGGATCGTTAAAAGCAGCCAAGTTGAGAAGCTAAGCTACAAGCTAAGCCAACCCCGGGGGGAAAAACCCTCCATCTTTTCAAAGCTCCAAAATTCACAGTTGAAACATGTGCCTTTGTGTAAAAAGTTGTTTTTCTCTGCAAAAAAGCTGAGAACTTGTTTAATGATTTTTTATTAAAAGCTTTGTGTGAAAAATGCTATGCTAAAGAGCTCAAACCACACAGAGCGTCCGCCATTTTGAGAACTGAAAAACAGGAACAAGAGACAGCCCATGTCACGTCAAGGGGGCCTTCCTCCCATTTTTCTTAACGCTGCTCGCTCCCTCACTATCCATCCTTAGGTTCAAACAGACTTATACGAAAAAGGTACTGCACACAACAATTAACTTCAACAATTAACTTTTGAGATTTTCATTAATGAAAAGTGCGTTATAAATTGAATTCATTATTATTATTATTATTATTAATTAACCAAAATTTCTTCTTAAATTTAACAATGACTTATTATTGTCAAATTTCAAACAATATTATCGTTTATCGCAATAATTTTTGAGACAATTAATTGCCCAGCAAATGTTTCTACCTTGACAGGTCTATCTGCAACAGGTAAGACTGATTGTTGCAGCAGATCTGTACCTTCTGTTTAAGAGCAGTAGAAGGTCTAACAAAGTGAAAGGGGAACCTAATTTTTGCTGGTTCAGTATTTGTGAACAAGTTCAGTGTGAGGTAAAGCTATATTAGTAAGGGAAAAAAGAAATGAAGCCTGAAGTCCTGTGGGAAGTCTGAAAGGGGAAAACCCACCAGCAGTGCAGCCATTGTGAAATCGAAGCCCATCCTGAGAAGTCTGGTTTAACTTGAACAATAAAAAGTATATCTTGAGCATGCATCAAGGTAATAAAAAGTATAATAAATATAATGCATTAACTGCTTTTTTTAGGTCATCGCATATTTATGGAATGACACCTCATATCACTCGAGAGCAGTGATTCTAAACACTGTTGTGACTCGTGCTTGATCAGCGGTTTAATGAAGGTCTTCAAAAAAGACCTCGTATTAGATTGCATTGCTGGCACTCTGAAGTTGCAGGAAGTTGCCGTTTTTAAACACTTGTGTTTGCGCAGCTCATGAGCTGCAGTTCAGAAGCTGCCCAGAACGTGCCAACGAGCAGTTTTCATTCGTTTAAATGACAGTCCTGTGGGAAGGAATTTATCTAAAACCTTTGATGGTGAAATCATGCAGAGTTAAAGCAGGCCTCTTTATCAATTCTATACGACACATTATTCAACCTCTTTTTATTAATTCACGCACGCCCTTTTTTAACTCCTGAAACAGTTTGAGCAGTTATGTAGCTTGGTGTTGCACAAAGCACAGCTACTATAAATACCTCAGTGCATTCACTTGCAAAACAGTTTTTCCACCGAACAAGGATAGACTCAGCTTTTGTAACCACTGCACAGAACACTAGCTTGTATAAAGATGTGTATCTGATGAGCAGTCTGCTTGAATTATCAAACCAACGTGTATGGTTTGTGTAAGAGTATGCACATGCCATTGAGCCATGATTCCTCCTCATTACAGGAAACAAAATCACAAAGCTGCGCAGTTCTTTAATCTTAACTCATGATGTACGCACATGAGGAGGTTCAGTGTTTTGCTCATCCTGTTGCCAGGAGACTACCCGCGTTTTGATTTTTGGACAGCTTTAGCGAACCAATCAGTTGTTTGTTGTGGATCTGGCACCACCAATAAGCTGTGGGTTTGGGTCTTGTGTGGGTGGGACTTTCTGTATACAGTATATGCATACCACCTACATCCACCTCTTTTCTCATCTGCACCCCTGTGGGGGTGGGGGCAGGGTTAGCACTCTTCATCAGTGTGCATGCTTGCATTTTATTATACAGGAAAAGCAGGAGAGTGTGCAAAAGCAGGTGCTGCAGAGACACTCAGCTTTTCCTCAGTGCGTTTTCTTTTTTCCATCTCATTTGTTTTGATTAATCTATGAAACACTTCAGTCACATCCTTCACTTTCACTCATCACTTCTGGTTTTCCTGTTCAACCACTAATTTGCATGATTGGATCGCAGTTAAGGGTGTAGGTGCTGCAGCTCATTATAATGTGCAATTAGG
This sequence comes from Garcialebias charrua, assembly GCA_038048925.1. Lineage (NCBI taxonomy): Eukaryota > Metazoa > Chordata > Actinopteri > Cyprinodontiformes > Rivulidae > Garcialebias > Garcialebias charrua. The sequence goes on along the minus strand of JBBPBX010054833.1, from coordinate 15,920 downwards.
TTTGTGCACAATATCCAGAAAGGATACCCCTTTTTTATATGCATTGTCAACATTTTAAAAGTGCTTTTCAGACATCTGCTTAATGCACACTCTTAACAACAACAGATAGGATTTCAGAGATACTGGCAAACATTCTCCGTATCAGTCGCATTAATATGATTAAAGAGCTTGGTAACCAAAACAGAGACACATTTTGACCTAGAGCTTGCTCCATAATCAAGTGTAAACAGCTCAGATGAGATATGGGGAAAGAGAAGCTTGTTTGGCTCAATCTACTTTAAACTTAGAGACTTTCAGGTCAGTTTAGAAACTAGGTCTTGATAGATATTATAAAATGTAACACCGTTGTAAGTCAGTGCTACTAAAACTACAAATTACACATTTGAACAAGAAGATTGCACATTAATTGAAATATTTAGTTTTGACTTTATATTAACGTCTTGTCCTCTCTTCTCTTCAGGTGATCGGCCTCTTAGACGTTTTTACACCGGCGACAAGCTTAGATGAGTTCAACGACGTGTGAGTCATTTTTTTCCTGTCTTTCAGCTTGTCCTCGTGTTGCCTCTTTGTTGTCATACTTTGTGTGTTTCCTCTCTGCTCTAACTTCACTTCAAACGTAAAACACTGTTTGCGGCAGCAGATGATGGTGTGACTAACGCAGTCGGGTCACAACAATTCTTCAGGCTGTAACTTTTTGTGAGTCCAGCTCGTGGAGAGTTGTGCTGAGGTGAATGTAGGGTGAACAAAGCACATCACAGCTAGTCTCCATGGCAACAGCCATCTGGCAGTATACAGCGTGCATGTGTTCGTGGACCGAATACTCAATCAGCATCCTTGAATTCTCCGCCTGGTGTTGCGTCACCAGCTTGTTGCACATTTTGTGGAAATGTGCGATGAACCTACACACAGACGCACAACATTCAGGCTGCAAGACGCCACCTTTAGATGACCAGTAATGAATGCAGTGAGACCCATCCTTCCAGTGCTAAAGACCAGTATGGGTGTAGCTTGCTCACAGGGCAGCCATATTACTGATCTTTTGTCATGAATCTAGGTCAGATATATCATGCACAGATTTCATAGGCTTAAAGACAAATGGTGTGCAGAGGGCCTGATAGTATTAAATGCAGCAGACAAACCTGTGTTTATGTTCAAATTTAAACCTAGAAACTGATGTGAAAATCCACTTTTTGTTATGACTAACCTTTGATATTAGGAAATGTGTGTGAAAAAGAGTGTTCTTTGTTAAACCTTTACTTTAATACTATATTTGTGTGTCATTTGCATCAGTTTTGAAACAAACGTTTAGTCAGGATCGTTGTGGATAAAAGTAGCTACCGCTTATGTTCAGTATCTACCAGTAATTAATGTTAGGGATGCACGATATTATCGGCATGGTATCGGTATCGGTCTATATTAGCGATAAAGTTAAATATCGGGAAATCGGCCATTCCATCTAAAATAAATTACTGAAATAAAAGCCGCTATATATATACAGGTAGTCCCCGACTTACGAGCGCTCTTACATACGAGGTCCCGGACTTACGAGCTGGCGAAAGAGAAGTAAATTTGTAAAAAATACAGCACTTTTTTGTGTTTTTAGATGAAAGTGTGTTAGCTAACCGTTTGGAAACACGTTTCCGACCATGTTTATGAACTAATATGAACGTTTTTGATGAAAAACGAGTGTTCGTAGTAGCGCTAGCATAAATGTTCCAACTTACGAGCGAAAATCCGGACTTACGAGAACACGTGCTTCGTGTTCCAACTTACGAATTTTCGTGTTACGAGCAACTCGCAGGAACGGAACTCGCTCGTAAGTCGGGGACTACCTGTATATATATATATATATATATATATATATATATATATATATATATATATATATATATATATATATATATATGATACATATATATATATATATATATATATATATATATATATAATATATACATAACAGGTAGTCCCCGACTTACGAGCGCTCTTACATACGAGGTCCCGGACTTACGAGCTGGCGAACGAGCAGTAAATTTGTAAAAAATACAGCACTTTTTTGTGTTTTTAGATGAAAGTGTGTTAGCTAACCGTTTGGAAACACGTTTCTGAGCATGTTTATGAAGTAGTATGAATGTTTTTGATGAAAAACGAGTGTTCGTAGTAGCGCTAGCATAAATGTTCCAACTTACGAGCGAAAATCCGGACTTACGAGAACACGTGTTTCTTGTTCCGACGTACGAATTTCCGGTTTACGAGCAACTCATAAGTACGGAACTCGCTCGTAAGTCGGGGACTACCTGTATTGTATATATATATATATATATATATATATATATATATATATATATATATATATATATATATATATATATATATATATATATATATATATATATATAATATAAACAGCACCTTTTATATCAGTGAAAGCTCTGTGGTCTCTGTAAGTACTGTAGGTCTAGGGGAAAAAAATCAGTATCGGTTATCGGCCAAATAAGTTTTACTGTAACGTATCGGATATCGGCCACAAATCTATTATTGTGCATCTCTAATTCATGTTTTAACGCTCTGTTGGTAAATCCCAAACACTTTTAGCAGAAGAAAGGGAAATGGACAGATTAAAAAAATGATTACCGGTACATGTATTGAATGAAAAACTATTATCTTTTGCCAGTCACACGAGCGTTCTCCGGTCCTTCAGTTTGGTTTATGTTCTCCAGTGTGTGTCATTAAGAGGGACACTTTTGCCTAAACTGTATTATATTTGGACAAAATTGAACAGGTTTTAAAAATAAAGATGCGTGTACTTTGATAAACTACAGCCAATGTAGACAATTTAGTTCTCTTCTTCTCAGACTTCCTGGATTTTAACACTGCTTGTATAAGAAGGTTTATCTTCTTCTTGCGTCCAAATAACATGAAATTATTTGTTTAATACACACTCTTTTCTCGTTATCTTTTCTCAGAATGTACCTCCAATACACAAAAATGTGTTTGCTTTAAAAATATTCCTTTATTGAGAAAATGTTGCAGATGAAGATATGACTTTAATTTTATAGAGTCTTTTGAAATTGTTTCTAATTTGTTTTAAAAGTAAAACACATTATAAACAATATTTTAATGACCAAAGAACTGTTTTGGAAACACCATTTAGATTTTTTGACTTTATAATTTTGCAGATATTTGGTGACGCATCTTATGGGAGCGGATCTCAACAACATTGTAAAGTGTCAGAAGTTGACTGACGACCACGTTCAGTTCCTCATCTACCAGATCCTTAGAGGCTTGAAGGTCGGTGAACTTTTGGTTCAGAACATTCAGGCTGCTTCACTGAAGCACGCTCAAATGATCACTTATTATAGAAAACGTACAACATATTCTTTAAGTTTTAGTTGAATACATATTCACTCATTCTCTAATTAGAACATATTACTGGTTTGTTTAACTTATCTATAATTGAGCTTTTAATAGATATGTTGCTTTCTACTCCTGTGTGTGTGTGTAAAAGAAACAAATCAGTGCTAGGATCAACACAGACACCGTTTGATATTTGACTTTTGTCCTGATTCTTAAAAACACACACAAACAATGAAAAGCTGCTTAAACAGATTAAATATAATCACTAAAAGAATACTGTAAATGTGTTTGTTTCCATGCAGAGTTTCTACGTTTAGTCGTTGATCTGCTTTTCTTTCTTCTCCCTCAGTACATCCACTCTGCAGATATCATCCACAGAGTAAGTGATGACTCCTGAGCATGTAAATAAACTCTGAAGATTAAGATAATCGGATTTCTTCCAACCAAAGCAAACAGTTACAGCACTTTTTAAACCTTTGTATTTGTTGAAAGAAAGGAACATTAGGTGTCTGTATTTTTCTATCTGTTTGTTTAGGACTTGAAGCCCAGCAACCTGGCTGTAAACGAAGACTGTGAGCTTAAGGTGGGGAACCAGTCATTACAGAGATTATCATAAATGATGTGGATCATCACAGAATGCAGTTGAGTGTGCTGTCTTCTCATCTCGCAGATCCTTGACTTTGGTTTGGCACGGCACACAGATGATGAAATGACGGGATACGTTGCCACCCGGTGGTACCGAGCCCCTGAGATCATGCTGAACTGGATGCACTACAACATGACAGGTGAGCCAACACACATTTAGTCATACAACAAAAATAAGCATCTGATCGTGTACAAATCACATAACCTTGATCAGGGCCAAATGTTTTCATATGTGGGCCAAAACACTATTGAGGTGGAAGGACTCGTGGGCCACAAAAATGTGAATTTAACTCTTTGTGAACAATATTTTGGAAAAAGGACCAAAGTTTACTAATTTTGGTGGAGAAAGAGTTTTAAATTGTTGTAGATCAAAACGTTAAAAGCCTCATAAACATTTGTATTTAAAATGATTCATTTATTTGATTTGTTGGGTCTATGTTGTTTTCTTGTGTTTGGAAAGTTCATTTTAGTCTGTTTTTAGCAACAAAAGCATAATTTGAGCAAATGTCCTTTTAAAAGGGGGTCAGTCAACTTTTTGGATCATGGATGGCCCAAATGGCTGATCGAAGTTCTGAAAAATTGTCCAGCGGTCAGTCGCTACATCAGATTAAAGTTGATTAACTCTTATGTAAATGATACCACGTTATATTCATTTAAAAATGTCCAACTTCTGTCTTGACTAAAATAGTCAAGTTTTATGAATCATTATCCAAAAGTCTCCTTTCTATCCACAATATTCCTGAAGGTGGCACTGTATTTGCGATTATGGGACTTACTTCCGTTTTGACCCCGGAAGTAGAATTTCTGCATTGGCTCCTCGTTGTTTACTTGTTTATCTGTGCGCATCGTAGAAGTTCTGTTAAAGTTCTGTTTTCTGTTATTTTGAGCTAAAATTGTCATGAAGATGTCTTGAGGAGCTCTGGTACCTGTTGCGCTGTTCGTGGCTGTAAGAATAATCAGACGAAGCTGAATTTGTGGCTGCAACTAGTGTGTGTTGAACATGCTCCGAAAACAAAAACCTGCATCCTTCTTTGTGGCTGGGCTACGAGAAACCACCTGAAAAAAGACTCTGTATCCTCCAGAGGAACGAGAACACCAGGTATGATTTAAGAGACAGCTTTTAGTTTAATGATTTTATGTAGTCAGTGATTAAATGATACTAATATTTTCGTGCATAACTGGCAAATAAACACACGCACCTATATACTGTATGTATGCTGTCTGTGTATATTTATTTATACTGTATATATAATATAGGTGTCTGTTGTGTTTATTTATATATATATATATAATATAGTGTGTGTGTGTGTGGGTTTCTTTTATATATAATCTAGGTGTGTTTGTGTGTGTTCATAAATGAACCCTAATGTTTGTATACTGTACTTTTCTTTTCCTCCTTTCTGTTATATTTCTGCATAAGGTGAGTTCCAGGGATGGATGGATGAAGCTCCAGTTGGTCCAGGGATGGATGACACTCCAGTTGGTCCAGGGATGGATGAAGCTCCAGTTGGTCCAGGAGATGGATGAAGCTCCAGTTGGTCCAGGAGATGGATGACGCTCCAGTTGGTCCAGAAGTTTGTGTGCAGTTATGTACCACAGCAACAAATGAGTGAAAATATAATTTCTATAAATAAATCTGCGTTTGAAGTGCATTTGGTGTTGCTGTGTTTCACCTTCTTTATTTCAATAAGATACATTGTTTAATGTCTAATGAGAAGTTCTACTGCAAATAAAAACACTAGATGTGATTGTTTTTTTGGCAACTTACCAGTTTAGTTTTTTATTGACAAGTACAAAACTTAAAAACATGCATGTTGCTGTGGTTCCTCCTCCAGGAGGAGATTGATAAGAATAAAAGCTATAATTATAAATTTTAGGCTGATTGTTAACTCTAAATTGACTCTGGGTGTGAGTGAGACAGGTCCCTCTTGTAAATGAGTCCCCGTGGCTCAACGAGGCAAGCCTGTATAAATAAAGGTTGAATGAATGAATGAATAAACTAAAAACATTTGAAACTGAATACAATATGAGAACTGTGGGTGATTTGATGTCTTTTAATGAAAATGATTGGCTGCAGAATAAATACCAGAATAAATACCAGGTCAAATACACTCAACAAGAAATGATGGGCAGTTTCTGATTTTAAACAAACTGGAACAGATTCCTCATCATGTGGGACCACTGGACGACCACTGGACGACCACTGGACGACTGGAGCAAGCAGCAAACCCCTCCGGAATCCAAGACGATGGAACTTGGCCCTTCACTCGTCTGTACCTTAAAAAAAGAATAAAACTGTCATGTTTGCATCACAAAGTCTAAAATAAGACCAAGTTTGCTACTCAAAGTAGAAAGAATAAATACAGTTGCTCCTACATTTTTTACTCATTCACAAAGATATACTGTAATGTTCAATTTTATATTGATTTCAGTAATTTTATCTTAGATTTACTTTAATATTTTTGAATTATTGTGCCAGGTGCTTGTGTCATTACTTGTTCTTCTGCTCCTGCGTCTCAGAGTAAGTGTGTCTGTCAACTTCAGCGTGGGAGACCAGTCTGTGACTTGTGTGCAGGCCTTCCTGAAAATATAAATATTTCAATAGAACAAATGTAGTAATAACCAAAAGATGAGCTTGTGTTATGGAATATTTTCTGTACAAACAGCATCCCACTGCTTTATTCACATGAGAGTAACAGGGACCTACAATCAAAACAGTACTACAGTACAGTATGTATGTGCAGTATGTATGTATATACTGTATATATAGTGTGCATACAGTATACACATACACACAGCATATGTAAATGTATTACACACACATGTAGTTATATTATTTATCCACAGATTTGTTTAGTAAATACTTTAACAGATGCTAACGCTACATGCTAAGCTAACCACAGCTAGTAGACGGTGCTAAATCATGAAGAAAAAACAACAACAGCTCCAACACAGAGAAAATTATACTCTCACATTGTTCTGAAATTGTTTCACAAAATGATTTATGTAGAATATTTTGTTTACCGGAGAAAACGTGATCTGAACACGACGTCTTCGGGAGCAGATCCGGCAGAGGAGGGGCAGCTGTCAGCTCCTCCGATGGAGATAAATCCTTCACGTTTACTTATTTTTGGGATGAAGTGAAAACTGCACTTTGAACAAACGTCTACCCGACAGCAACACCCACTAACCCAACACGAAGTAACCGTTGCAATTAATTAGAAATAAACAAAACAAAAAAACAAAAGTGAAAAATACAGCCAGTAGACTGGGCTTTAACTGCTGCTCTCACTTCAGGCGGAAGTCGTTCCCATAATTTGCGCAAGGCATCATGGGGCGTAGGAATATTGTGGATAGAAACCAATAAAGGTTTTTGGTTATTTTTACCATGAAGGGAAAATAAAAAGATTACAGCCAAAGGTTTGTGTTTTGTTTAATATTGCTCATTTTGAGAAGATTGTTTTTCATCAATTTTGCTGTTAAACCTAAATGTTATGTATAAAAGGATTAGCAACAAATTTGCAGACAATCTGCATCGACTTCTTAACCTTGCTGGACAAAATGATGCCATTCTTAAACTGCAGTTGTGGGCCGCACAAAATCACTGCCAGGGCCGCAAATGGCCCTCAGGCCGCACTTTGGACACCCCTGACCCATATCATATTGCATTGCTGAATTGCACAGGTTTGTTTCTCCTCCAAAACGTGACGCAGAGGCAGAATTATATTCTCCACCTGCTTTGCCCCATTTAAGGTATTTTCTCTTTACAATGAAGTTGTTTCCTGAAGATGCTGAGAATCATTTTAGTTGTAGTTGCGTCTTTTAAATCAATTTATTCACAGTTTCATTTGGATGCTAAAAAGAACTTGATCTTTGTGGAAGACGGGTTAGTAAAAAGAACACAGACCCATTGGATTTATGTAGCTTCTTTTGCATTTCTGAATCAAAAAGGGCAACTTCAGAGAAACGGGACAACTTCTGTTAAATGTCTGATCTTGCAAGACATTGAAAGCTTTCCGTGCACATTGCCAGAGCTTTTCGAAGTAGACATTTGTGTTTGGTGGCTTTTTTCATGCAGTAAAGTTGAATTTCATATCTTACTGGTTAAATGAATGTTGGGGATTTTCTTGGTCATCTTATTACAAGGCCCTGCTAAAAGCTAGTTTTTGCTGATTATGTTTTTGACAAAGACATTGCAGCTCTATTCCATAATGGTCCAACTTGTTAGGCTTTTATTGCCCGCCACACTGTGCCTGTGTGTGCACATATGCACATTTGTTGTTTTAGCAAAATATCTCACGAACCAGCTGATGGTTTTTTATTAAAACCTGCAGAAAGTAATCACTGGATGTGCTGATCCTTTTGAGGTCGACCCAATTCAAGATGTCTGCCACGGCTAATGGAAATGGTCAAATGGCTGTAATAGTCGAGCTAAAACTTGGTGTGGTAGTCGCTGAGAGACATTCCCAAAACATACTGTACTCTGAACACAGGTTGCACGAGTCTACATTAAGTGCGAGTGCTGATAGTGTTTATTATTCTTTCTAGATTTGACTAAAACACTATAACTGTGTTTATTTTCAGTAGAAGACCATCTTGGTTTAAAACTTTGACATGAAAGGAGGCGGGCGCTATAATAGGTGTTTAATATGCTATGTCTTTGAAAAACTTTTTGTTTCAACTTTTGCTTTATGTGCTAATGCACGCTGTTTTTATGTTTGACAGTGGATATCTGGTCAGTGGGTTGCATCATGGCAGAACTTCTCACAGGACGGACGCTCTTCCCTGGCACAGATCGTATCCTTTCACCTCTGTCGCTTCCATGCGCCCCTGTTGTCCACATTTATCTGGTTCTGTGCATCTTGGAGCGGGTCAATGCAGTGCACTTGATTTTAGTTGTGCAGTACCTGGACTCAAAGCACTGTCAACGTAGGTAAATTAATTGTTTTACATAGCACCGTCAGCCTCTCGCAGAACTCGTTTTTAACGCACACAAACACAGTTTTACCCTATTCAGGCTGACCTGAACGCCACGCGCACTTTGTACGTTGCGTACCAGAACAGTGGAGGAATCTTGTGCATGTACACTATGTCCTAAAAGTGCAGTAGTATTGAGGTTAACATTTCTGTCTGATGTTTGGCTCACTTCTGCTGACTCTCCACAGTACAGTACTTTTTCCTGCTTCCCTCCCACAGAGACTCCCATGAACCACTACTGCAAACACGCATGCACGCACACGCACGCCCTCGTGAGAACACACATGCTCACATGCAAATACAGAGGCCATGGTTGTGTTAAAACATAAAAGCATGGACTGGCTGTTACATAATGTGTTTGTGTTTCCTGCTTGAAATAATCAATCAGCTCATGCACTCCTTCACTGCATGTTCTCCGTGGGTGTGTGTTTGAGTTTGTACCCTTCCACCAGATCTGAATCGCTCTGAGGTGCTGGTTATATAAACGGCAATCTTCTGTTGCATTTCCTCCAACCTGTCTGAATGAAATCTGATCTTGGTGTATACAGTACGTGCAGTAGGAGGTGAAGTAGATGATCGTATGTGAGCGGCACTTGTAGGTTTGGTGTAACTTGCCAGATGACTTGCGTGATATTTCTTTTCTTTTATCTGTATAAAAATAGCTAGGTTAAAGTTTACTGCGTGATGGAGTTTTATTGACTTTATCTACTAACAAGCTGTTTCAAGGAGCCAGATATTTAAAGTCTCATGTTTAGTTACTGTTTTCATCTGTAGACCTGCAGCTAATTTACCAGCAAGCATTAAAGTACTAGTTCAGAACTTTGGCAGTGAGGGTTATTTAATTTAATTTTTAATTACCGGTACTGTAGTTAATTATTTCTAACATAAGTATTTAGGGAGAGAAAATACTAATATATAAATAAAAATATGAGAAACAAGCTAAAATGTGCTACAATAGATGTATTGTAGCACATTTTAGCCACCCATCATTTCTGATTTATGAACTATAAACGTATTACCTGTTGTAGATACTGTAGCTCTTTATTTATTAACCTTTATTTAACCAGGCAAATCCCATTGAGATCACAGAGCTCTTGCAAGGGAGGCCTGGGCCTGAAGGCAGACTAACATGCATGCTTTTGGTTTG
>JBBPBX010054832.1:0-23314 GCA_038048925.1 Garcialebias charrua | reverse complement strand
GACATTCAAAAACTAATTCAACTGTCCCCCTCTTACAATGCTGTTATTGCTAGTATCACTCAGCCCTCTGTGAATAGCAAACAACCATCAGGGTGCTAACGATCCATCGTTAGGCTGATGGTCCTCCTTGATCATGTGAGCTGCTGGTTTTAGCTGTCATCAGCCAACTGGTTGATCCACTGTAGCTATGTTTACATGGACATAAGTAATCGGATCAAACGGCCGATTGGAACAAAAGTGCGTCATGTAAACACCCCGTTCGGGTTATTTTTTGTGTATTCGGCGTGATCCGACCTAATTTGTGATCAGATCGAAACGGGTGGTTTACGCCGATCAGTAACCAGATCGGTGAGCATGTAAACACATACAGTATTCTGTTCCTTTTATCGGACCGTGGAAACTGTCCTGACTGGGCATGTGCGCTGCGCACGGCAGCGCACCCCTCCCCTACGTGTTTCCTTTTCGAGCGCTCTCATACTGCAAATTAAAAAGACTAAAAGCATGCATTCATACTGCGAATTAAAAAGACTAAAAGCATGCATTCATACTGCGAATTAAAAAGACTAAAAGCATGCATTGCTTTGCCTGTAGCTCAATCAGGAAGTGCAGTTGTGCAGTAACAACTCCATCGCCGTCATTACAATCTGGCGCGGGTCCATTTTTGGCGCATTGTTTACTTTCGTCCCGGAAGTAACTTGTTCTTCTGTGGTTTTCACAAAAGTAACTTCCTTTTCGTTTTTTTTATTTTTATTTTTTAAGTGGAGTGTACCACTCTGCGCATGTCTGTTCTTCTGTTCAGAATAAAAGCGAGCTGCATGTAAACGCTCGTCATGAACGGATTGTGCCCATGTAAACAGTACTATCTAATTATGCAATCAGAGCACATTTCAATCCGGTCACAAAATTTTGCCCATGTAAACATAGCTAGTGAGAGGGTGCTATTTATGAGACTGAGCTGAATACAGCACCTCAGACTGAGGAAGTCTTTTGGACGAAAGACGAAACGTTTCTATTTTTTTGTTTTGTTTTGTTTTTTGAATGTCCAGAGGACCAGACTTAGCTTCTTTTTTTTTCTTTCTTTTTTTTAGACATAAAGCAAAACGTTCAGCTCATTCAGGACAATCCTGTTATGACTTTTGGTATTGGTACAACTTTAGCTTTTTGAAATATTTAGCCTTTTCTGCCACTTTTTTCTAATAGAAAATGAATAGAGCTCATTTTACAACTCTAACTCTGTAACCGTTTACTGCTCCTTTCACATTTTGTTCTGCTTCAGCTTCTTTCAGCTTCCTTGTGGAAACTTACACTTTTTTCAGCTTCTTTCAGCTAATTTGGGCTTCTTTCAGATTATTTCTAACTAAAACATTTTTGTGCTTCAAACTTATTTTTGCTAATTTCAGCGTATTCTGTTAATTTTAGTCTACTTCTGCAAGTTTCAGCTTTTTCTGCCATTTCAGCTACTATTTATATTTTTATGCTAATTTGATCTTTTTCAGCTAATTCCACATTTTTTGCACTCATTTAAACTTTTCTCAGACTAAATCAGCAAAAAAAGTTCTCTCCACTTCCTTCTGGTAATTTAGGCGTCTTTCTGCTTGTAGCTACTTATCTGTTATTTTTTATCAAAGTCAAAGTCAAAAGTCAAAGTCAACTTTATTGTCAGAACTGCAATATGTACAGGACATACACAGAATTGAAATTTCGTTTCTCTCAGTCCCTCGGTGCAACAGTAACTATTTAAACATTGAAACACTGAAACATATAATAATAGACATAAGCATAAAATAGTAAAACTGTGACACTGTCCTGAGTTTTTGCATAATGGTATAAGAGTATAAAAATTTACACCAACTCTAAAACTAAAACTAAAACACTAAACATTTAATGAACATAATACTGTCCTGAGTTTTTGCATACTAGTATAAAAAAAGTATAAAAAGTATAACTATAAAATAAACTAAAGGTTCAAGCATTGACATTTGCAAAGTGGCAAAGCAGCATATGAGTTAATGTACACAGTATATGTATGAGGTAGTTGATGTTGTTATAGAGGCAAAAGTGGCATATGCAGTAAGGCACATTGGGCATCCTTAAATAAGGCTGGTCAGAGAATACTGTATATGTATCAGCAGTGGTGTAGATATAAAAGTAGTGGAAATGTAAACAGTAGTAATAAATGTAAGCAGTAGTAATAAATGTAAACAGTATTAATAAATGTAAACATTGAATGTAACCAGTAGTATGACTATAGGCAGTGATGTAATACAAACATTAGTGCAAATATGAGAAGTAGTGCAAACTGAATGAGCACATGACCGAGAGTTTAGTGAATAACCCGTTTGATGACACAGAGTCCAGTGTTAAAATCTTTGTGTTGTGTGGTAATGTGTGAGAAAGTTTTAGTGTTAAGGCAGTTCAAATGGGAGGGGGGGCAGAGCAGGCAGAGTGTTTAGCATCCTGACTGCCTGATGAACAGAGCTGTCACTCAGTCTGCTGGTTCGAGCCTGGAGACTTCTCAGTCTCCTCCCTGATGGCAACAGGCTGAAGCAGCTGTGTAGTGGGTGTGTGGGATCACCTGCCATGCAGTGGGCTTTCCGAGTGAGGCGTTTGCTGTGTAAGTCCTGCAGTGAGGGGAAGGAGGTGCCGACGATCTTCTCAGCTGCTCTCACGATGCGCTGGAGGCTCTTGCGGCATGATGCAGTACATGCACCAAACCACACAGTGATGCAGCTTGTCAGGACACTTTCTATGGCACCTCTGTAGAAGGTGCACATGATGGGGGTTGAAGCTCCAGCCCTTTTCAGCTTGCGGAGAAAGTAGAGACGCTGGTGAGCCTTCTTGGCCAGTGATGCAGTGTTCCTGCTCCAGGACAGGTCCTCTGAGACATGCACTCCCAGGAACTTGGTGCTGTCTACTCTCTCCACTGCGGTGCTGTTGATGGTCAGAGGGGCATGTTGGGCATCCCTCTTCCTGAAGTCCACAACAATCTCCTTTGTCTTCTCCACGTTGAGAGTGAGATTGTTGTGTCCGCACCACAAGGCCAGGCGGCTCACCTCGTTCCTGTAGTCCGTCTCATCGTTGTTGCTGATGAGACCCACCACTGTTGTGTCGTCCGCAAACTTGATGAAGTGGTTGGAGCTGTATGATGGTGTGCAGTCGTGTGTTAGCAGGGTGAATAGAAGGGGGCTCAGCACACATCCTTGTGGGGCCCCTGTGTTCAATGTGATGGTGCTAGATGTGTTACTCCCGACCCGTACTGTCTGTGGTCTCCCGGTCAGGAAGTCTAGCAGCCAGTTACACATTGAGGTGTTCAGCCCCAGACTGTCCAGTTTAAGGATGAGCTGTTGGGGGATGATGGTGTTGAATGCTGAGCTGAAGTCGATGAACAGCATTCTAACATAAGAGTCCTTCGTGTCCAGATGTGTGAGAGCTGTGTGGAGGGCAGAGGAGATGGCATCGTCGGTTGAGCGATTAGGTCGGTATGCAAATTGGAAGGGATCCAGGGAGGCAGGGAGGACAGATGTGATGCTTTTCATGACTAGCCGTTCAAAGCACTTCATCAGGATGGGGGTGAGTGCTACTGGGCGATAGTCATTGAGGCATGCGGGCGTTGCCTTCTTTGGGACAGGGATGATGGTGGTGGCTTTGAAACAGGTGGGGACGATGGCCTGGCTCAGTGAGATGTTGAAGATGTCCGTGAAGACCGCTGCGAGTTCCCCTGCACAGTCCTTCAGCACACGACCAGGTATGTTGTCAGGACCAGAGGCCTTCCGGGCGTTAATCTTGATAAATGATCGCCTTACGCTGTCTGAGGACAGCGCCAGCACCTGGCCATCAGGAGAGGGGGGGAGTTTATGTGCAGGTGTGCTGTTACTTGCCTCGAACCGAGCAAAGAACTCATTCAGTTCATTCAGCGCAGAGGCTGAGCTGTCACAGGTCTGGGGGGATGGTTTGTAGTTTGTGATGGTCTGTATTCCCTGCCACAGACTGCGTGTATCCTTGCTGTCCTTGAAACGGTGAGCTATTTTCCTGGAATACTGCTTCTTGGCCTTTTTGATGCCCAGTTCCAGGTTCTTTCTGGCTGCCCTCAGGCCCACCTGATCTCTCGCTTTGAAGGCAGCATTCCTGGCTCTCAGGAGTCTGTAAACCTCAGCTGTCAGCCATGGCTTCTGATTAGCCCGAACAGTGATGGTCTTGAGGTTGGTTACATCATCAATGCACTTGGTGATGTATGAACATACAGTGTCTGAGTACTCCTGGAGACATGTGTTGTTGTTTGTGGTAGCAGCTTCTTTGAACATACCCCAATCTGTGGTGTCAAAACAGTCCTGGAGTGCCTCTGAAGACCCCTCTGGCCACACTCGTATCTGCTTGCGGACTGGTTTTGTGACTTTCACCAGCGGCCTGTATGCAGGCTTTAGCATGACACAGATATGGTCAGAAGCACCAATGTGGGGGAGGGGGAGGGCTCTGTAGGCATTTTTCATGGTGGTGTAAACTTGGTCCAGTGTGTTGTTTCCTCTTGTTGCAAAGTTTATGTTTCTGTATGTTTTTGGAAATACACTCTTTAAATCTGCTTTGTTGAAATCACCAGCCGTGATGAGAAAAGCATCAGGATGGGCTGTTTGTTGCTCACTGATGTGCAGATATAGTTCATTCAGAGCCTCACTTCTAACTTTGCTGTTGGAGCTTGGAGGGATATATACAGCAACAATCATAACAGCTGTAAATTCCCTCGGTAAATAGAATGGTCTGCATTTAATAGTCATAAACTCCACTAAATGTGAGCAGTGCTTGTAGACCACAGCAGCATCCAGACACCATGCGTTGTTGATGTAAACACAGAGCCCCCCTCCCCGTGTCTTACCTCCCTCGAGGGTTCGGTCCGCTCTGTAGCATGTTAGCTGATCCAACTGAACAGCATGGTCCGGAACGTTGTTTTTAAGCCATGTTTCCGTGAATACAAACACACAACAGTCTCTCACAGTCTTTTGTGTCGTTCGTAGCAGGCGAATATAATCCAATTTGTTGTCCAAGGAGCGCACGTTAGCCAAAACCATGGATGGAATAGCCGGCCTGTGTGGGCTAGCTGCTAGCCTAGCTCTGATACCTCCACGTTTGCCCCGCTTCTGTTTCCTGTCACGCCGCTTGTGGCGTTTCCACTGCGGGCGCGGTGAAGGGAGGCTCCGGGCTGGCTTCCGCTTTCTGTCAAGCCGCTTGTGGCGCTTCCACGGCGGGCGCGATGAAAGGAGGCTCGGTGCTGGCTCCCAGAGCAGGTCACAGTCACTCCGCTTGTTGCGCTTCCACTGCGGGCGCGATGAAGCGAGGCTCGGGGCTGGCTTCCAGAGCAGGTCGCAGTCACGAAGCTCACGTAGCTTCTCCTCGAGCTCATGTAGCTTCTCCTGGAGTTCGCCGTTTATTCCCAAATGAGCGGTTTTTCCGACATCAAGCAGGAATTCACGGCTATACTTGCGTTCTTGAACATGTAGACAAGACGAAGACGTGCCGGCAAATTGCGGCATGCAGGACAAAACAGACGAAAGCACCGTGTTGCTGGGAGAGAGAGAAGCCGCGGCGTTTGCACGCGCCGCCATCTTGGAGAATTTATTGAACTAATTTCAGCTTTTTTCCAGATAATTTCCAGTTTGTGCTCATTTCGGCTTCTTTCAGCCGAATTGTGTACCGTAAATGTGTTTTCTGCTTTCTTCAGCTAATTTAAGCTAGTTCTAGCTTTTTAGCATTTTTTTAAGCTAATTTTAGCGGTTTTCAGATTAATTCAAGTTTTCTGTGGTAATTTCTGCTACTTTCAGACTACCGTAATGAACTTCTTTATGCTAATTTCACCTAGTTATGCTCCTTTCAGCCATTTTCTGCTAATTTCAGCTTTTTCTACTATTTCAGCTACTATTAAGCCGTTTTTAATGCTAATTTAATATTTTTCAGCTAATTCTACTTTTTAAAGCTCATTTCAGCTCTTTCCGCATCCTTTCGGTGGTTTGAAGCTTTTTTCTGTCTTTCAGCTACTTTTCAGCCATTTTTTGGTGGCTAATTTCAGCTTCTTCTTTTTTATTTATTAAAAAAGCTAATTTATTAATTTTTGTGGTAACTTCTGCTCATTTAAACCCATTTCAGCAAATCGTGTTCTTTCTGCTTTCTTCTGCTAATTTAGACTTGTTTTTCCATTTCAGCTACAATTCAGCATGTTTTTAGTTACCTGTACTTTATCTGTTTTTCAGCAAGTTCTTAAGCAATACATATTCACACTGCATTTTTGCAGGAAATACAATTTCTCTATTTTTAAAACGCCACTGAATAAAGAGTACAAAATGCATAACTCTGTGACAAACCAACCGTAAATAAGCCCACCTGTGTAGGTTGTTTACAACCTGTTGCATATTTAAAGTTTTCATTAGTCTCGCTGCAGCTGACCTGCAGATTGAAAGAAGCTCATGAAGGAGTGGGTGAACTCAATAAAAAATATGAAAGCATTAAAATTTATTTGGAATAATCGGGGGACAACTTGCATTTAACAACACAAACTGCTTCATGGAGTGCCTGTCCTGCCGCCCAGTCTCTGTGCATTAACAGTTGCTGCTGCAGACATGGAGTATTATGAACTGTTAGGTGGAGGAGAGCGCTGAGCTGAGTTTGTCTGCTGCTAGACTGTTGTCACAATTAGACGTGGGCTCTGAAGAATGTGGGGCGCTGCGCCGTGGGGGAAGGAGATCGAGGCAGGAGAGGCATGTGGAGCTCATTACTTACCTCCAGCTGCTGGTTGCTCAAGGAGGCCAACGCTGCGACGTTGAACGAGAAGTAGTTTGAGGAGCCCATGTCTGGCTGAGCGTGTGCTGATGGCTGGTTGGTCCTCATGGACAGACCCTGAGAGATAAAAGACAAGGGGAGGTTGGGGTGAGAGGCAGTTGCCAATTAGACAGGTGTTAAGAACAAACAGGGGAAATGAAGTGAGGGACAGTTTTCAGCTCCTCTAGCTGACCAGAGGTGAAATCACTTTTCCAATCACATTTCTCATGCAGTCCAATAATTAAATCATACTGGCGAGCCCAGTGGGGTTGGGCGATAACATCTCGGAGTATCCAACAATACCAACATTACTTTGATTGCACCCTTAAAAACTCAGCTCCAAATTTTATCCTAACTGTAAACAATCAAGTTAAAACAGCATAAAAATAATAAACTCTCCTGTAGCAACATGTACTATTTATGAGGGAAGTGGAAAAAAAGCATGGTGCATTTTCTATATATAAACAGGAAGTTAACAGCACATCTCACTTCACTACTAACGCACAACCCATTTATTTTATAGCCTGATAAAATTAAGTTTTTAACAACACAACTCAAATTAAACCAGTCAAATTACCACTACTGTAAGATTGCAAACCTTTGTTCAAGGTGTCATCTATTTATCTGATTAAATCTTTTCTGTGATGTCACACCACTGAGAAATAATACTTTTCTGAAGCCATACTTAAAATCTATATTAATTGTGAAAATACCCAAAATCATATGCAGTAAAAGGACAACATTGCAATTGTTTAGAGCAGGTAGTAATACAGTACTGTACACCTTCATATCAGGAGGTATTAAACAATACTAGCATTTCTTAAAGGGATGCACATCACCCGTCACCTAGCATGCCAAGCTTTAAACTGTTGAAGGACTGTTCTTCATGCTGTCTGATTTAACCAGCTGCTAACAGCAGTAAGACGTGTTGTCAGCACTGGTTTTCTGGATTCCAAGTCTTCAATCCGTGCTGCTCCACATACCAGCGAAGAAGAACTAAAAACCTATTTTCATCTGAAATTCTGAAGTGCATTTCAGACCGTTTGCAAATATGGTTCAGACTAGCAAAAGTGTTATTTATTGATTTTTTGGGGCACTCGTCATGATAAAAAAATAGATCTAGATGAAAAAAAAAATGATATGGGAGAACGGTCTGAACAGTCTTTAACAACTTCAGCGTTTTTTAAAAGCTTGTTTTATTCAGCAAAAGCCACAAGTTCTCCTGTGTCCTCCTGTTGTATAAAGTGTGTGTGCACGTAGTGACCTGAAGTAAACAGTCTCGTCCCAGTAAAGGCCAGCAAAATGCCGATGTTTGTATGTAATTGAGTCTCAGCTGCAGATGGTTTCCTCATGCCCTGTAATCTGTCCATCCGGTATGTGAAGATGTGCGTTTGAGTGTGTGTGTGAGACTGTGAGTGTGTTGGGGGCCAACAAGGGTCTCTGGACCTGGTTGGAGACAGGTGTGCAAACCTAAACAGTACAAAACCTCCAAACAACCACAAAACCGCATCACACACGAATCTGCACAAATACTGTACACTCTTAGCTTTGAACAAGAAGGGATTCGTGCACTCCAGCTGCATCCTCAGACACAGAGCAGCCCCCAGGAAACAAAATAAAACTGAACCCAGAATTTAAAACTCATGTTCTGAATTCACTTTCATTTTTGCTTGCATTGCTAAAATGCAGTGATGATAAGACCAATGGTTAGAGTTAGGGTGCTAAGATGCAGTGATGATAAGACCAATGGTTAGAGTTAGGGTGCTAAGATGCAGTGATGATAAGACCAATGGTTCATGGGCTCTAATTTGTTTTGGGCACTAGACCATATTCTTGTTTTTCACCATATGTTTGACTCTAAATAATTACCGTAATTGCCAATGTATAAGCCACTACTTTTGTCTCACACTTTGTACCCCGCGGTTTATACGCAGGAGTGTCTTGTTTGTGTATATTTTTCATAATATTCGAAATTTAACTTTTTATATATTTTTTTTAAATTCCTGCTGTTTCTCCGATATTTTCCTTTGACAGAGCTGGGAGCATTCTACCAGCACCATTTGACTTCCGGTCACATGACCTAGATAAGAATGGGTTTTACCGGTAAATATTTTTAAAGGGGACCACACATGCAAAATTCACTTTTTAATGTTTTTTTTACTAAACTTTGGGTATTTACTTCATAAAAAAACAGTCCTTGTGCCAAAAAAATGCACCCAGTGGTTTATTTACTCTAAGTAGATTTATTTATTTTTGATAAATACACCAGGATTCACACTTCCTGCATTTATTGACGTCACAAGCCGCAGCCAAGCCGCAGCCAATCAGATCAAACCTGAGTCCAGCCCCTCACCTAGCAACCCCTGGTTAGGCTCAACCCACTTCTGTATTAAACACATGACTGTTGTTTTTCATGATTTCATCTCATCTTTTGTTTATATGTTCTTAATTTCATGTGTACAGCACTTTGTTGCAGCTGTGTTTTTTTAAATGGCTTTATAAATAAAGTATAATTGTTATTTTTATGTTTTAGTTCAATTTTTAGTGTATTTGCGATCGCTGCCAACGCGCAGCCGGTAAAAATTAAACGAGCGGACCACAGGCGGAAGGACCGGGTTCGACGGGACCCTCTTCCGGCGCGATGGAGCGGAGCTTCAACTGTACAGCCTTGCAGCAGCCTCGCAGCAGGCTCGCAGCAAGAGGACCTTCTCCTTACAGATTAATTTACGGGAGACACTTGGTGAACTTTGTGTTGTCTTCACTGGAACAGCGATAACTCCCAAAATCTCATCGCGTGCAACGAGCGGAGCTGGCGAAAACCGGAAGAGGAACAAGCTAACATTAGCTTCGGATTCGGGTGGTCTAATGCTAAAAGGAGCAGCAAACTGCGGCGCGCTCAGACGGGTTTCGGTAAGTTATCTTAAGCTAACACTAACAGTAAGTCAAATGAGTAATAAAAAAAGAGCTAATTTTAAAACAACAACACATTACAGATACTGGCTGTTACAGAGGGCGTGAACAGATCGTTGAAGGGCGTGGACTTCAAGAAACCGGTCGTTCAAAACGAAAGTTAAAAATGGCAGAATTAAAAAGGGTATAATTGATTATCTAATAATTATTTTGTGCATTAAATTGAAGGAATAGGGTCTGGATATCCCACAGAAATACCATAAAAATTTAAAAAATACATCTGAGGTCCCCTTTAAATAATTTCAGTTACGCAAGTGATTGGCACTGTTCTGTCCAGTGATTATGCTTAGATAAAAATTGTGTTAATTTTGAACTTTGAAATTTTACTCATACTGATGAAGAACGGTGGATGCCCGCGGCTTAATAACCATAGCATCTTATTTATGTACAAAATTATGATTTATCTTATATTTATTAATACGAGAGACAGGTGCGTTCTAAAGTCCGAGAGTTACGGTACTCTGGTAATTTCTTTGCCACCACAGACTAGGTTGTAAAGGAATTAAACAACGTTGAAATGCTTTCAAATAGTCACTTTCAAAGCCAAACACTTGTTCAGCCTCATTTCAGATGACATCAGTTTCTGCATCTTTACTGTGGGAGAAACTGCAGCGATGCAAACATAAAACAGGTCCTTCTCACTGTTATCCCTGCCACTGGGAACCCTGGGTTCTCCTGACACGCAGAAGAGTTCGGAGGAAAAAGCTGCTTTAAAGACACACAGCGGAGGAGGGAGAGTGTGTTGGAAAAATAATCATTAGGATGAATTAGAATCTAGGATTACAAGGGGACAGAGGAAACTTGCTCTTGCTCTCTTACAACATAACCCCCCTCCATACACTTCTCCAAACAAACCCCACTAATTGCCCCACAAGAAAGGAGAGGGGAAAGGTGGGGAACGAGTGTGTGAGTGCAGGAGGAGTTCCTAACCTCCTGTGAACCCACATGCTTACAGTAAGTAGAACTGGCGCTGCCTGGGCAGCTTCAGAGATTTGTGTTGCTGAGGAAAAGCCCGATGTTTGGCCAAACTGACCATCAGTGGAAGAAGAAGAAGAAAAAGTTGAGTATTAGCTTCTGTCATCTGTTCACTGTAGGTGATGACAGATGCTACAGTCTCTCATCAATCTTCACAAAGAAAAGTAGGGCCTCACTCAGCTCACCTTGCTCTTTGATGTTGAACTTTTAGAGGATGACTGACATGAGGCCTACCTGTGTTAGTGTCTTTTTCATTCCAGAGGATCTGCCTCTGTTTTACAATAATGTCCCTGTATGTGTTTTTCCTCCTCGCCTACCTTTTTCTCCGCTTCGTACTCGGCCCACGCAGCTTTGCGATCCTCCTCACTGAGGGCTTCCTCCTCTTTGTGGTCCAGCAGGGAGTCGTGCTCATGATAGCACACAATCTGGTCCTTGTTGCTCTGCAGCATCTCGGCTAGGATGGGATCCTACAGAACAAAACAAGATAACACGTCTTCATCGTAGTCAAATGTCTGTAATTCAAACATGGCAATGATTAAGGTTAAAACAAAAAAAAGTCTGCCCAGTCAGCTCCAGACACTAAATAAATGAATACACAAATCTGGTTTCCATGCCTGCACAGTTATTGAAAACAAGACACAAGTAAAATTAAGGATCTGGACAGGTTCGGTTCACATACGATTCAAATTAGTCTCTCCCCATCACATTTACTTTTCTTTTTCTTTGTCTCAATGCAGCTTTACTTCAACTGAAACTCTGGAAACATCAAGTTGTGTAATTTACCTCCACACAGACCCCTTCAAAGAGGGGGTCTACTTTTTTTTGGTGCCTCACTTTGATTAGAGATAATGTGTGCGAATGTAATATTTAAAAAAATGAACGCTATTGGGATTAGGAGAAGAAAAAAAATAAACTGAAACATCAAACCATGAAATTAAGCATTGATTGCAAACCTGTAGTGAATAAACGTTAAATAAACACCAGACTGGACTGAGTGAAACTGGATCCATCAAAGGGAGGGGAGCGATCGGCACAAAAACTACATGAGTTATCTGTGTAGAGCTTCTCACCAGCACACACTGTAGTCTCTAAGACTTGTGCTCCTCAATGACATATGTTTACGTCTCCTGGCCATCACTCTCAATCAGGACAAAACTGGGCCACCCCTGAGCAACCAAACATTTCGAAACACAGCACAGCGAGCAATTCAACTGCTACTTTACCAACCAATTAGGACATAAAAGCACAATGAAGTCTGTTGGCAAAACTTAGAAAAAATGGACTTGTTATGGTTTGTTCTACCAGAAAAGGTGAACAAAAGGTCACATAAAAGCTGAAGTCAATGCAAACACTTGTAAAGATGCAATGTGTATCATTTTGATTGCACTAACAGAAACAAATTAATTCAGCTGTAGCAGTCTACAGAAACTTTCAGGTAAATCAGGGCATTTGCCACCAGGGAAGCACCAGTTACCGTACTGTAATTCGCTGGCAATGGGAATCCACTATTCTTTTGCTCAACTAAAAAGTTATCTAAATGGTGATCAGCCGATCAGACAATGGAGAAAAATATTTGTCTCTGGTGCATCTTTACCCTTCACAAATTATCAAAACTTTGATCTGAGCTTAGAGGACAGGGATATAAGACAAATCATTAAATGTAGAACCACTAGACTGAGGAACAGCTTCTACCATGAGGCTGTTGGACTCATGAATATCTAACCAGAATAATCACTGAAAAATCACATCATATTGCTGATCTGTTTCATGTTGATGAGTTCATGCATGCTCATCTGCTCACACAGACTCAAGTTCGTGCTGCTGTTCGACTTAATGTTTTTATGCTATTAGTGCTTAGTGTATTTTTAGTTGATGTTTTTCTTAGTTCATATCTTAGATGTTACGGTTTTTCTTTTACATTTTATTGTTGGATGTCACTGGGACCCTGTGTACATAATTTTGTGCCCCGAACAACATTAAAGAATCTCTGACTCCGACAAAGAAACTAAAACAGAAACAATCCTTACAGTCAATTCTCGTGAAGTCTGCTTCTGTCTATACTCATCTGAAGAGGTCCAAACTGACTCTTTTAGCTACTAGTTTGGTCTCATTTATTGCTACAGTTTTTGAGAGGGACAAAAAAGTGAGGATCTTTTCAGGAAGTAGACAGTGTTTTCATTCAAAGGAATGAAAGAAGAGTGTCTCTGAAAGTTGACTGGGTAACGGGTCAGTGACGCTGCAGGTTAAATGACAGTACAGATGCTCCCACCGGTAAATAGTGCATTCTGGGATAGCCAAGTAATCCCTCTCAACGATGGCTCTGGGGTGGTCCGGTCCATCTTATGCCCTGGAGCTTTCTGTGAGTGAGTCCTGAGGCAGCACTAATGATTGTAGGTAACCCGACCTACACTATTGTCATCCTCGTGAACACGCATGGTGAAGCCTATCCATTTCCTCCACTGCTGAAGGAAAAGAGGCTGGCTCGAGTTGTGCACCGAGAGAAAAAAGGTGCTAAATCGCTCTACTTCACTTGCATTTTTAAAAAGTTGACATTTGGCAACTCACAATACAGTAGTCCCTCACTACTTTGTGATTCGACTTTTGCGGACTCGCTCTATTGCAGATGTACAGTATTGTGCATATGGTAATATTTAAAAAAGAATAAATAAATAAAAATGCACCGCCATTTTGTAGTTTTCTTTCATTAAGCCTACTCTGTTTTGCCATTCTAAAGAACTATGCTACCCAGAAACCATCAGTTCACTTCCCAGAAGTCAACACTGCTTCCAACCACTGCTTGTTGCACATGGAGGGAAAGTTTTGCAACGCAAAGTCACAAGTTCTGTAAAGATAAACTCATAGGACTGGCAGGACAGTCTCAAATAATCCTGAAGATGAACTCATCCTTCAAGTTGTATCTTCACTGGTGAGTAGCTGGACTGCAGTTGATCTGGACTCAGTGTGACCTGGATCCTGGGAGCTGCAGGCGACAGATGGCTGTGGAGTGCAGCCTGGTTCTGGTCACATAAGCCGTTTACGCATTGGCCAGCCCTCCCCGGCTCTCCCAGCTTCTAACCCGGGTTCGGCGTCTTCGCATTTACCTTTTCCGCCCGGGATCCACCCTTGTTCTGGAACCATGTCCACCGTGGTTCTATCGGGCCGAGCCCCGTACGGACCCAGTTTCACGTCATGTACTGCTCACATTTGATTCGTTGTTTGCAGCAGGGGCGGGACTCATTCAAACAACCTCAGCGCGAGGGTTGAATTTCATTCAAATTTAACTACAGAAACCCCTAAAACAATTGTTAGCTGAATTAGTTTTTCTGAGTTAAATTTTTGTTAATAACTGATCACAAATCAGCTTATGTTACAACGTAAATAACACGAAGCGCACACCCATTTCCGCCTTTCAGCGCGACCTGAATGTCATTAAACAATAACTAATATTGTCTAACTGTTGCGCGCAGCCAGGGTTTTAAAATATAACGAATAATCTCTAACTTTTACGTGCAGCTAAAATGTTAAGAGGAGTGATTCCTATATGAGTAAGGTGGACACCTGAAAATCCAGTCCGCTGGTATAGCTCAAAGAGTTAATGCACTGTCGTTTTGACCCGGAGAAGCGGGTTCGCTTCCCGCCTGGGACAAAGTTATTTTACTTTTTTTTTTTTATTGGAATAAATAAAAAGGAGTTTGTTAACCAAACAAACTCCTTTTTATTTAAAAGAAAATGTGAATAAAGAAAAAAAAACTGACAACACCCGAAGCCGCTGCAAATTTCCCACGGCACGCCTGATGATCTATCACGGCCCACTAGTGTGCCACAGCACAGTGTTTGAAAAACACTGTTCCAAGACAAAATGATATTCCCGTTTGTATGAAAGTGTAATGTCTTCAGAATGCTGGTGAAGATTCTCAGTCATCCAGGACATGATAAAATCAAAAAAAGGCGTTCAATACAGAAACAACTGGACTTTATTTGTAACAGACTAACAAAGACCTTAAGAAAGCCCTTCTGTTAAGGTGTAATTTGTCAATTTACATAGGTATGTGTGCATCTTATCTCAACCTTTAAAACCTTACTCCCACACTGCTCTTTGAACTGAGAAAGCTCCTCGGATGAGAAACGAAACGTCTTCTGTTACAAATTAAGTCCAGTTGTTTCTGTATTGAACACCTTTTTTAATGTCTTCAGAAGTACAACAGTTCTTGGGTTAAAATTAAGGAAATAAAAGTTTTCCCTTCATGAAGAGAACAATTTACATCACCCTTAACTCAAATACTTGTACCGGTCATGTGGAGAATATGATAATGCCTGCCAGCACCTCAGGAATGACGTGAAATGGGTTTTAAACTCTGCAACTCTCACATCAGAGAAACAAAAACTTGGGAGTCAACACAAGAGAGGCCTCATGTAAACTTAACAACTTGGCACAAACATCTAACGTTTGCTTCATCAACAGATTGAAGGTGCCGCTTGTCTGTAAAAGGAATGATGCAATAAAACACTGCCTGGCAGGACTTTTTTTTTTTTTTTGAATCAGTTATCAGATAATTTCTCAAATTAAGAACATTCTCAATGGGTGGCTGCGGCTGAGTGTTTAGAGCAGTTGTCCGCCAATGCAAGAACTAGAGGTTCGATTCCATCAACAGTCACATGCCGAATTGTCCCTGGGCAACACTGAACTAGGGATGCACGATATTATCGGCATAGTATCGGTATCGGACGATATTAGTGTTATGGTTCAAAATCAGACATTCCATTAAAATAACTCGCCAATATAAAAGGCGCTGTTTTGCCTGCAGCGGCAGCACAACGTGATGACGTCACGTGCACCTACCTGATCTCACGGTGGAGGAAAATGCAAAATGTCGACGGGGTGGAAGTTTTTTAAGTTTCAATCTTGTGTATGTCCTGTACATATTGCAGTTCTGACAATAAAGTTGACTTTGACTTGACTTTATTTTTCGTTAGTGAGGATGTCGGATCCTGAAGATTTACGGACTACGTTGAGCCTTGCTACGTCGTTCGCAGTCGGAAATATTTTTCCGACATAACGTTACCCGAATTACAAGCAGTCATTTCTGACGTCATTGAGAAGCTAATAGCCGATAGCACAACTTGTTGGGTGAGTTTTACCACAGACATTTGGACGTCGTGTTAGCTCCATTAGCACGATTAGTCTTATGGCACAATGGATAGACAAAAACTTTGAACTTAAAATGTCTGTCCTTCATGCTTTAGAGTGCAGAGGATCCCACACTGCAGCTAGGGACCCGGAATAAGCCTCCACAAGTGAGACTGCATCACAAGTGACTATGTTCTGACAAAGGAAGGTACCGGTTTTAAAAATACTGTATCAGCATTGGTTATTGGCCAAATAAGTTTGAACATATCGGCATATTGGAAAACGGCCAAAAACCCAATATCGTAATCCCTACACTGAACCCCTAATTGCCTCTGTGTCCCATTACTGTATGAATGTGATAAACACAGATTATTATTTGTACAGATATAGTAGAGTGCTCTATGAATGGGTAAATGAGGGCACATATTGTAGAGTAAAGCGCTTTGAGTATCTTGAATAGGTAGAAAAGTGCTACACAAGTGCAGTCCATTTACAACTTACCATTTACCAAACACCAGTGATGGGAATAACGGAGTTACAAATAAACGGCGTTACAAACGGAGTTATTTTTGTCATTAACGGGTAATCAAAGTAGTTACTATGTCTATCGTTACAACGCCGTTACCGTTACATTCACTAAATGGGGGTACGTTAGTTAACGTTGTCTTCCGCGCTGGCTCTCGTAAACTGTTTACTTTTTTTCCCCCCTTGGTAAGGGAGAGGAGGAGGTGGAGGGAGCAGAGGGGAGGGAGGGTAGGAGGGGGAGGGAGCAGAGGCGAGGGAGGGGCGAAACAATAAGAATGCTGCTGATTGGCTAATGTAGAGTGTCAGGCAGAGGTCAGCCAATCAGATGTTTTGTTGTTCAGTTCACTCTCAAACCACAAGCCGCAGGCTCGCTGCTTCAAATCTGAAAAGTCCGGCAGCAATGGCGAGTCTGGAGGGAAAGTTGGCGTTTTCAAAGTGGAAATACAGACACTACTTTACTCTCCTTGAGGTAAAAGGCAAGAACGTGCATGTGAAGTGTACATTATGTCCCGGAGAGAAGTGTACGTCCGTCTGACAAGCATCTCTCACAACTGCTCAGGTAATTCAGATTTTCAGTACTGTTTTAAAAGTACTTATTGTTAAAATGGTTATTTTGTTTGTAAGAAAATACTTGAAGAACCAGTTGTGTGAGGGTTTGATTTTATTTTACACTACAAAGCACTTATTTTAACTGTTTACTTTTATTTCTAAGAAAACACTTGAAGACAGTACAGGGTGTGCATAGAGCTGAAAACACAATTGTTTTGTTAACCTGTATTTTGTAATGAAGAAAAAACTTGAAGTATAGTATGTCAACCAGTCATGTTCTGTTGAGGTGCTGTAAGCATTTCTACTTAAAATTCGTAGATATATCTAAACTTAAACCAACCAAACAAACAATAGTTACTTTCCCTGGTAACTAATTACTTTTATGGGTGAGTAATTCAGTTACTAACTCACTTACTTTTTGGGAGAAGTAACTACAGTAGTAACTATAATTAATTACTTTTTTAAAGTAACCCTGGACTATTGAGAATTAACTTTCTTGTCTTGAACCACTTTGGACATGTCTGCCTGCCTGGGAGGAGTCGACGAGGGACACACCCCCAGAAACCATCTTGGCTACAGCAAACTGGTTGGTCCACATAAGTTGCTTACTTGGTGGGTTAACTTCAGTGTGCTTTGGACTACTCTGACTGAGGAAGCCCTCTGGAGTGAGGGTGAAACGTTTCTGCTAAAAAGAAACTGTCCAGATGAACTGATTGAGAATGAGCGGATTTGATACCTGGACTATTGAGAATTAACTTTCTTGTTTTTAAAGTAACATTCCCAACACTGCCAACCACACTACCTCAATTTACTTTGTTTAAAAAAAAACATTTACTATCTAGATAAAGCACTAACCAACCATCTACAGGCAGTTTAGTTTTATTTCCAACACTGCATTAAAAATGAAACTTAAAAGTTAGAAACACCAGAGCAATTAAGCTCAATGATAAAAGACAAAAACTGATAAAAAACTGGAAGCAACAAAGATTTGATAGGGAGGGGGACCCTGCAGTTTACAGAGGGAAGAAAAAGAGACTAATCAAGAGTAAAATAAACTTTGAGGAAGCAAAGTGACAAATTCTCAGCTGCTCGATTGAAGCAATAACTTTCTAAAGTTGCTTAACAGTGTTTGAATGAATTCAAATGGCTGTGTCTGCAAGAAACTCCTTCTGACGCACAGGTGCATTAACCATAGCAACCACATAGGCCAAGACAGGATCCCGACAGCAGGAATGCGAGCGCCTGAGATATCTCTAATACCTAAACATAGCCAGACAAAACTCCCCGTCCACCAGCTGCACTCCAGTGATACACACACAACTCTACTGGCTGGCTATTAACAGTTTCTTTCCAGAAATGCTCTGAAATCTGAGTGCTGTTGCCCCCCCCCGAGCCACATTGCCTTCACACCCTCCAGGCTATACAATTGGTGAACGGTTTATCCACCTGTCAGTCATTTAAGAAAGAAACAAAATCATGCATGTCACAAAGGCCTTAAAAGGACAATAAAAATAACAAATCCTTATAAAACAAGCCTCAGCTAGCAGCCATGTTGGTGGTGGGGTGGGGGCAGACAGCTGGAGCTGCTGGTAGACCAGGAAGGATTCAGGAGGGTTTAACAAGACGGGGAATTTTTTAAAACTGCCATGGTTCTTTAAAAACATTAAGAGGTAAAATAAAGTGCAGGAGTGGAGAGGTAGATTCTTCTGATTTACTTACAAAACATAAAAAAATACCTAAAAGCAACGGCAAAGTAAATGACAACTTTAATCGATTCTTATCAAAGTTAATTTAATATTTTATGTTAGACTGTTTTAGAATTTTTTCCTAACATGTGAGGCAATTTGACAGACTGCTAGATACTACCGGTACAGTACATAGAAAACATTAACATTATCACTTCAAGACAAACTCATTACATTTTCCTTCCAACAGAATTGAAAAGCACTTAAATCTGAACATTTGTTTATTCTGTTACATGTATGTGAATTTTCAGCTCACTGACACAATCTACAAAAAACATATCAGTGACTGTGCAAAAGTTTTCTGTGTTGGTCTTTAAGAAACGCAGCAGAAGCTGTAAAAGTAATTCAACATCAGCAAGGTTTTCTTTAGCTACGCCAGTGTCCCCAGATACTTTCAAAGGACCAGAGTGTTGCATTCAAGGGTCAACGATGCCTCTTGCTTTTTCTCACCTACAACAACTGTTCTTTGCTGCTGCTATCATTAGTGCTCTCTCCACCTGCAGTCAACAAGAGCAGGCATGCACTGTGAGGAGCTGGGCAAAAAACCGCACTCAGACATAAAAGAAACCATTTCACCAAGCACATACTGGGAGGGTATGTCAAGAGTTGCTACAACCAAGAATTAATTTAGAATACCGTCATCACAAAACAACTCCTGTGATCCATTGATCACTGATGTATAGCTGAAAAGGTATTTAAGGGAGGATTTTTCCATTAAGGTCAAAGTGACTTCCTACCCATAACGAGACAGGCATGGTGTGGTTTATTGCTGCAGTCTGCATCTGTCTAAAGCAAGGCTTGAGTACAGCCTGCCCGCAGCATTGAAGCGTTCCTGCCAGGGCTTAATGACCACTGCAGCCATCGCCTGCTGGGAGCAAGTACACAGGGTCATGCAGGCCTCCAAGACAACACAATGCAGCAACATTTTCAGAGAAAGTTGTAAATCTGTATTAAAATAATACTCCAAAATCCACCTCTGAACTTCCCACAGTGCATGTGGAAGCATGTCAGGTAAAGAAAGACAACTCTGATTAGGAGGGAGAAGGAAGAATATCTTAAGAGTGGGTGGGTAGGATTGTCAAAACCTCATGTCTGGGCTACAAGGACCTTCTTTGTCATTAAGGGGAAGTGCGCTTGCTTCCTTTGTCTCCAATTAGATTTTCTGAAGAGCAGCAAGACGTGTTTAAAAGGGGGTTTAAAATAATGACCCTTCATCATGCAGGGAAGGCCAGAGGCAGAAGAGGGGGAGAAAAAAAATGCCAGAAAATGTTCAAAGTCTGTAAAGTGCCAAGTCATAACAACAGATGCTCTTGAAGATGGCGGGAAAAGGATGCCATGGGGGGAATGGTGGTGGGAGAGGGAACAAGAGTAAAGAAGAGGAGAGGACAATTTGGTTTTTAAAGGTTGGATAACAGGTGCTGAAATAACCACAGCAGACAAATGCCCTTTTTTCTTCAGACAAGCCTGAATCTGACCTTTCCAGCTAAGAAAACCACATTTTCCCAACAAGAGTTGAGGAAAGTACAGATCTCCATCTGCTGAGGCCCAAATACTTGTCTCCTTCTGTGCAGAGCCTTTTTGGCAGAAAGTGATGGAGGGTGTCTGACTCATCTTCCCATTATTCCAGACGGCAAATTCCTTCCATTGTACTTCAGTCCTTCTGCCACATTATAGTTACCCGACTGACCACAACAGGGCAGCCTGTTCAAGGACTCCTCAGTCCCTCTGTCTTTAAAATCATGTCACATAAATGTCACTAGGCCCATTAAGGATTATAAGACTAACATTCTGCAGCTCAATAAGTCAACGTTCTCTCCTATCGGTTTCTGTCTCTATCACTATGCTTCTCCTAGATGAGAAGAATAAGAAGAGACAAATTTACCAGCTGCCAACAAAGCTTATTACAGTACTCCGTTATTAATAATAACCATTTATTTAATGACTAATAAAAGCAGGACGATGTCCAGTCAGGTCAAAGTTAGACCTTAAATGTACAAAAAGCAGAAGTAGTTTTGCCCCCAAAATGTGTGCTGTCAATGTAGAGAACATCTTTGAGGTTAAAAAAAATTATTATTATTTTTTCCCTGAAGGAATCTTCCCCAACAGATCAATACAGTTCTAATCAATTTAATCAAATTAAAATACAAAAAGACTACAATTATGATTCAGTGAGAGGCAGAGGTTAAAAATATGCACAGCAAAATACTAAATGTGATGCACATTACATCAGCTTTGGGAGTACTTTTACTCTATAAATATATAAAAACAGGTGAGTATACTCTGGACACCGTGAAATAAATTTACTATAGCTTGTTGCATAGTCGTAATATTTTTGCTTGGATTATAGCACAGATGTACTGTCGTTAAGTTTGAACATTAACAAGATTAATTATTAATGCACAACAAACCAAAAACATGCATGTTAGACTGATTGGTAACTCTAAATTGTCCCTAGGTGTGAGTGAGAGAGTGAATGGTTGTTTGTCTCGTTTGTCTATGTATCCCTGTGATGGACTTGCGACCTGTCCAGGGTGTCCCCCCCGCCTCTTGCATAGTGATTGCTGGACATGGGCTCTGGCGACCCTTGTGACCCAAAATGGAAGCGGGTAAAGATAATGGATGGATGGTCAAACAAAGAAGTTCATGATAAACTGGGGTGAATGTAAACGTGGAAAAGCTTGATAAAGAAAGCTCACAATCAGAAACATCATACATGAAGATGTGGAAGCACAAATGAATGTAAATACACTTATGTGCATCATGAAAATGTTTCTGGGGTTCGTACAGCTATAACAAGGTCAAGTATTAAGAAAACCTTAAAGATGGAACAGTTAGAGCAAATTTGTTGAGAGATTTGAAAAAGAAAACCGTTTTTACAGGGCAAAAGAAAAACTGATTCCCTATAAAAATAAGACTGAAAAGCCTTTAACTGTCCATTCAGAGAAAAGCAAGCTGCATATAATGTTTCCTTTATCCGTTTTGTTTACAGTTTCCTGCTAAGTAACCCAGGTTAAACCAAAACAAAGAGGTAGAACCACTTAAGCAAAATAAATTAATAAACCCAAATAAGACTGGAAGGGTGTAGGAAAAAGATCATCAGAGAAGTAAAAGACATAAAAAAATGAATGAAGGAAAAAAAATAGAGAACAAGTTTATAGCAGAGAAGCAGCAATATATCAATAAGGAGTGTATTTAGTAAATATCAGTAAACAGACAGATCTTTGCAGCTGTGAAGGGCTGGATGGCCCATGTAAGGGTTGTGGGTTCTTATTAAACCCCAGAGGGACAAAGTAGTGACACAACACCTGCATCAACATGAGAACTGAAAGGAGAATCAGAAAAATGCAGCTCACAAGTACTAACAGTTTAGTAACGCTATAAATTTCTAAAGAGGGAACATGCTATTCTCTGCAAGTTTGGAAAAATAAACTTTTGTTTTTGTGCCATTTTAAAAAAAAGAAGAAAAAAAGAAAGCATAACCTAATCTGACTCTTTGGGTGCATAAAAAGCCCAAACCAAAGTTAATAATTCCACCCAGCTCATAAGTGATTTCTTTATGTATCACTCAAATATGACGAAGTTCATGAGCAGTCAAAGCAACTGACTCACATTAAATATCATTTTTAAATGAAAATCTAGCTCATCAATGATTATATTTTGCTGACCTTGGGAAGTACAGGTGTAGCTTTTTTGCTCTTCTTCCCCGATGGATCGTCAAGGGTTTCGGGTTCAAAGGTGTAAAGCTCAGCCAGCTCGTTCATCGTAAAGTGCCTCTCGATCTGCTGCTGGTCCACAACCCGGAATGACAGAGACTCCTTAGTTACCTGCCGCTCATAAATCTTCTCCTCCATTGTACCCTGAAAGAAAAACATTGAAACAATTAAATAACAGGAAAGAACAAGAACTTGTCTACAAAGAGAACTAAAATTTAAGAACTTGGATTAACAGTAGGCATGTAACGAGATCTCGTTGTATGAGATCTCGCGATATTAAACTCCCGCGATATCTCTCGTTGAGAGGTAACGTTGTCTCGCGAGACGCTAATGCTAGCGCTAGCAGAGCCCCTAGCAAGTCAGCGTCACGGACAGCATGGCTTCGCCGGATGAAGTTGCTATAGAAGACGCCCCAACTACTGATGGAGGGTCCCGGTGCCGCAGACGCCTCTACATTGATGGAGGGTCCCGACGCTGCCCCGAATGTAAAGACACACTGCGTAAACACCGGTGTGACCGGTGTTGCCAGATAGAGTCCCACCCACCCAAAGCACTCTTTACCCGCAAAAGTCAGAAGGAAAATCGCGGTGAACCGCCCAATCTGGCAACACTGGTGAGTGACGGCTGCAGATTCAGTGCTGATGCGGATATTTATGTTCAATTTTTGGAAAGTCCTGCGTGAATATCTATTTTTTTTAAACAAAGTTGAACGTTCTAAGGTCTAAGGAGATTCAATCAGTAAAATGAAGACATCAGTTGGGTTTGTAATACATGTTAAAACAGAATAAAAGCCTTTTTGCGGCATAAAACCGATCTTTGAAGTTTTCTTGAACTAATATTAAAATCTCGTCTCGTTCTCGCGAGCTCTGTAATTTGTCTCGTCTCGTGAGTTTTGTGTATCGTTACAC